>BQNB010000477.1:100797-171036 GCA_026074375.1 Tanacetum coccineum | reverse complement strand
ATCATGAACGTCTCAAGAAAGCCATTGCAGCACAACCCAAAATGTATGATGATGAAATGCTTTATAGCACTAGTTTTAAAATTGATTCACCTGATTCTGAGGAAACTTTAGAGGATACGGAAGAAAGTCGATTGAAAATGAGAAACAAAATGGTTAAACTTAATTATGAAAAATTAATGCTCTTTATGAAACATTTGTTCCTCAATAAGAACCTTCTGCTGAACAAACATATTTTTCAATTCCTTCTACTTCTAATGATTCATCTGAGACAAAAGAAGTTACATCAGATTTATCAAATCCACAAATGCCAAAAGAGAGTAAATTACTAAAAATGTTTGAAAAAATAGGTTTAGCAATTAACGATTTACAAACATGAATTGATGTCACTCTTTTAGAAGATAGAAAAAGGATATGGATATCTGATAGTCAAAATTCTTTAAGAGAGTTTTATAAAACTAATGTAATTTCGATGTCTGAATCTTTGTCAGCGACTTTGAAAGAGCTTCGACAAGAACTCATTGACGAAGTATAGGAAATGTTAAATATTTTTGAATCAATCGAACAGAAAGTTGCAGAAAAATCTCTAAAAGAGAATGTTTTACAAACAGAAATTGATCGACTTTTAGAAGTATCTTTGAGTCGAGAAATTCGAGATTGGGTGATCATTTCTGTTCAAGAACAAAAAAATAAGATGTTAAGAAATGAACTTGAGAAAAGTTCAAGTGACTCAAAAGATATCCAAGCCAATTTACTCAAAAGAATCAAAATTCTTGAAAATGATTTTAAGCGATCACAAGCTCAAAGTATTGACTTCCAACTTAAACTACAACATCAAAAAGAGAAAATGGATTGTGACGTCTCTTGAAAGTCAAAATTGTCAACATTGAATAAAGAGAATGTGTTGCTAAAAACTCAGGTGGATTCTATTGTTAAAGAAAGAGAAAATATCAAACTTGAATATCAAAAGTTTTTCAATTCAATAAAAGAAACATGCACTCAACATCAAAAAGAGCTTGATGAGTTGATTGAACATGTTAATCAAAAGACATATGCTTATGCTGATGTGCGGGCTCAAAATCAAGATCTTTTGATGACAATATTTGAACTCAAGAATAAGCTTAAAACCATTGACAAGGAAAAGAATGTGAACACTAAGTTTGATAAATTTGAGACCTGGGGAACACTTCTTTGTGTAACACCATTGCCTAAAAACATAGCAGTTAAGGCTAAGAAAGTGTCAAATACTAAGGTCAATCCAGATAGGTCAAAACCAGTCACTTCACATTCTATACCAAAAAACGAGCAAAGTAAAAAAACAAAGTGTGAATGTAATCGTAAGAGGAATGTATATAATCACAAAAATAGAGACACAAACGTTGGATTCTAAATCTAACATAAATGTTTCTAATTCCACAGGTGTAGAAAGTTCTAATAGTGTTAGAAGACCAAAGTCTAAGGACAATAAATCAAAGGATAGAGTCTTGAAGAACACTAATGATAAGAGACCATCTATACATGTTCGAAAGATGTCAAGTAGTGTTAGTATAGATTCTAATAAGCGTGAACAATGCATTCAAATGTATGCCAATCAAACACAAGTGTATCAAATACCAAGACTGTAAATGTTGTTAATGACGTTTCGAATATTGTTTGTGTTTCTTGTGGTAAAGATGTGTTTTTACTTTCTCATGAAAAATGTGTTGCTTGTTATGCTTTTCTAGAGATTCTAAGGTAGAAAGAGCCTTATTTACTGCCCCCATAGCAACGAAATCTAATAATTTAAGAGCTACTACTGTAGTTGCAAAATCTAGATTAAGTGTTGCTAAAACCTCAACAGCAACAAATAAGGTCTCTAGTGTGTTTCCACTATCTCTTGATTCTAGTCAAAGTAGGACATTTAGCAATTACATAAAAAATAAAATTGCAAAAAATAGAAAGTGGTAGAAATTGTTTGAAAAGCAACAATGTTTTAACTGGACACCTAAGAGCAAAATTGCTCAACCACTCTCTTGTGAAACAAAGAGTAGTACCCGTGTTTGATCTAAATCTAACACACCGGTTACCACTCAGAAATGGGTAGCCAAACTATCCACTCTTCCATCTGCATTTGTTTCATATGATGCAGGTGATCCAGCTCGTCCTTTGGATTGTTGATAGCGGGTGCTCAAAGCATATGACTGGCAATATGTCTCTGCTAAGAAATTTCATTGAGAAATTCATGGGTACAGTCCACTTCGGGAATGATCATTTTACAACAATCACTGGATATGGAGATTATGTTCAAGGAAATCTTACGATATGTCACGTATACTATGTTGAAGGCCTCGGACATAACTTATTTTTGGTCAGACAATTTTGTGATGGAGATTTAGAAGTAGCCTTTCGTTCAAACACTTGCTATGTTTAGAATTTGGAGGGTAATGATTTGCTTACTGGTTCTCGAGAATCTAATCTCTACACTATCTCCATTTTTGAGTTGGCGACTTCTTTTACAGTGTGTTTAATGTCCAAAGCAACATCAACAAAATCATAGTTATGGCACCGAAGGCATTCTCATTTGAATTTTGGTACCATTAATCAATTCACGTCAAAAGATCTAGTTGATGGGCTTTCGAAATTTAAGTATGATAAAGATCACTTATGTTCAGCATGTGAGCAAGGCAAAAGCAAGAAAGCTTCATTTTCATCACAGTTGGTTCCACGTACAGAATCCAAACTTGAATTAATTCATATGAATTTGTGTGGACCAATAAAGGTAGAAAGCATCAATGAAAGAAATATATTCTTGTGATTGTCGATGATTTTTTCGCTACACTTGGGTATACTTTCTTCGTACCAAAGATGAGGCTCCAGATACAATCATCAATTTCATTAATCAAGTTCAAAAGAATTTAAAGGCTCAAATTCTAAAAATCTGAACTAATAATGGAACTGAGTTCAAAAATGAGAAATAGCGGTCGTTTTATGCAAAGCTAGGCATTATTCATCATACGTCAATTGCTCGAACGCCTCAACAAAATGGTGTTGTTGAACGTAGAAATCGTACACTTGTCGAGGCTGTACGAACAATGCTAATCTTTTCAAAAACTCCAGAATTTCTATGGGCCGAAGCTATTGCTACTGCTTGCTTTACTCAAAATCGCTCTAATGTATACACTCGGTACAATAAGACTCCTTATGAGTTGATTCATGAAGAAAACCCAATGTTCAATACTTTCATGTGTTTGGATCTTTGTGTTATCTAACAAATGATCATGATGATCTTAGGAAAATGAAACCAAACGCTGACATTGGTATCTTTATTGGTTATTCTGAGTCATCAAGAGGATTTCGTATCTATAACCGTCAAACCAAAAAGATAATGAAAATGATCCATGTCAATTTTGATGAACTCGCAGCTAAGGCTTCTGAATGCAACAATTTAGAACCCGAATTCAACTACATGAATTTTCAAGATTCATCGGAAGATTCACAATCATTACCAATAAAAACAGACTTGGATAATTTGTTTGGTCCTTTGTAGGGTTAATAGACAAAGAAGTTACTATACTTTCTCAAAAAGTTCGCCTAAGTTACTCAACTTTCATTTTGTTCACTTAGGTTACTAAACTTTTGATAAACATACACCTCCATAATTTCAATGTTAATCCGAGCAACCTGGACGTATATTTTTAGGTAAGTTAAGTAACATAAATGTCATGTTTTTACAAGTTCAATAATGTTTATGTATATTTTTACAAAGTTGAGTAACCCCAAATGTCATGTTTCATAAGTTTAGTAACCTAAGTAAACAAAATGAAAGTTTAGTAATTTAGGCGAACTTTTTAGGAAAGTATAGTAACTTCTTTGTATAATAACCCGTTAATAAATCCAAATAAGCTTTAACTAAACTAATTAAGCTAAGAATGGCTTAAGGCCAACATAATAAGCACAAATGAAAAGCTTAAAGTCAAAAATAAGCAAAGAGAAAAATGAAATAAGCCAAAGGGCTTATAACTGTTTTGCAAACAGTTGGGACAGCTTTTGGGGCTTAAATTTAAGCCCCTTAAGCTGTTTTTGAGGACAAGTGGGGCCCACATCAGTGGACACTAAACTGACAGAGCTAAAAAGAAAGAGCTAAGGACAAAAATGGCTTATTTTTTGAAATTTTGGACTTAAAAAGCCATAAAAATGCAAGTAAGCTAAAAAGAGGACTTAACTATCACTAATAAGCTAATGAGGGACTAAATTAAGCAAAATAAAGAAAGAAAAATAAGCTTAAACACCCTGGAATAAGCTGCTGTCCTACAAGGGTCAAAAACAGCCAAAAGCTCACTTTTGGCTTAAAAATAAGCCACCTAAAGGTGATTTTAAGGGCTGAGCTTTTGGGGGCTTATTGGAGAGCTTATAAGCTTTCTAAAAATGTAAAAAGCTTAAGCTTTTCACCTTAAATAAGCCAAGAAAAGGGTGTGCCAATTGGCTGTTTTGCACCAGGGCAGTTTTCCAAAGAGATTTTGTGAAAAAGTTAGCTTAAAAATAAGCACCCTAATAAGCTCAAAACTAAAAAGTAATGAGAAACAGGTTAAAGGTAGCTTAAAATGGACTTGTGCACAAAGATTCAAGGTCTAAAAACAGATTAAGCAATCTAATAAGTGCACTTGAATATGGGCATTTTTGACTTTTTGAAAGACATAAAACTTGTTGACAGATTTTAAGAAAAACACAAGAGACCACAATTGGACTTGACTAATGATCTTTGACACTCAAAAATGACACATTTTAAAACCCACAACTCAGGTTTACAAGAGCTTATCCAATTAAGCTCTTTGAGTCTCTTTTAAAACCAACAGATTTGAGGAACAATTGAGAAAACTTGAAAAACAACTTTTGGACTTGAAAACTTTTGAAAAGAGACTTACAAGAGCTTAATGATGCTAATCAAAGTTGGCCACATGACCACAACCCATTACCATATCATTTTGACCCATTTTGGGCTTAACCCAAACACCCCTTTACGACTTCAAAAGGCTTTTTAAACTGATTTTAAGGTGATTAAGGGCAATGGTCTCAAAAGTAAGTCTTAGTACATGATAAGCAAACATGAATAAGCATATTGAAAGAGAAAATAAGCACAAATAAGCTAAAAAATAAGAAAATGCAGAAAATAAGCTTAAATGAAAGAAAATGACTTACAAACCCCTTTTTGCTCTAAACAAGGGTGTCAATGCTCTTTAGAGCTTAATCAACAAAGCTCTAGCTTGTGTTTAACAAGCTAGTGAGTCCATAAGCCCATCCATATCCGGCTTATCATCCAAAATTATAAGCTGTGGTAATTTTGAGAGGTTTTTTTTTACTTTTGTATTTTCTACTTAACTTTTTAATTAACTTAATGAAGAAAGCTTATAAATAAGCTATTCTAGAGCTTTTTAACCTTACTTTAACATAATTTAACAACTTAACAAAAGATTGAAATTTACCTTAAATACCTCAAAACTTCATTAAACTTTAAAATTGATACAATACTGAAAGAAAAAGTTTAATAAGCTGAAAATAAGTTAAGTGACTTAATGAAAATTACAAGTAAAACTAAAATTAAGCTAAGATGCCTTTAAGGCTTACACTTGGCCCTATTTATACAAAAACGAGCTAGGTCTTGGTCTTTGGGTCTTCTCCTTGGTTTTCTTCCTGTGTTTCTTTGTAGAGACAAGAACCCCAATGTGTTTGTTTTGTGAGAGAAAAGCTCAAAGCAATCTTGGCCCTTAAATCTTCATGTGCTTCTTTTGAGTCCATCTAAACCGTCGAATTAAGCTTGGGGAGTGGTGGGATTGCCAACTTGGCAATCTTACAGCTGGGGTGAGTTTAGTGGAGGGGGAGGAGAGGGATTATCCAGGGTTTAATGGGGGTTATGGGATAAAAAGGTGGTGGTTAACCCGTGAGGGGTTTGGGGGGAAAAATGGGCGGGAAAAGTGGTTTGGGTTTAACAGGAAAGGGTTTGGGGTGATGGCAAAATTGGTCCCTCATCCTTATAAGGTTTATTGCAATTATGGTCCTTGTGGTGATATAATTTTGGAGAAATGGCAGGATTGGCCCTCAAAGGTTATTAGTGGTTTTGCATTTTTCGTCCTTTTGGTAATACAAGTATGAGGGGTTGGCAGGAATGCCCCTCTACTTGTATTTTCAGTAAATTGCAAATTCCACCCTTGTAGTCTTTTTCTTCTTTTAATACACTTAGGGATTTGTCATTTTTGGTCCCTCAAGTTATATTTCTTCTGATTTTGACTTCTTCTTGACTTTGACTTTGTCGGGGTTGACTTTGACTTTGACTGTTTGACTTTTCTGTTGACTTTTTGACTTGATTGACTTTTGGCTTCGATTTGGCTTTGTCTTCACACACTTTTCCATTCCGTGCTTAGTTTTGTCGTCTTTGGCTTTGTTTTTCGTCCTTTTGTGAATATCCGTTTCCTGCACAACACAAATGCAAAACAAACATATATTTGGCAATTTCTGTCTGTTTTTGGTCTTTTAAGTCCGTTTTTAATGGAAAAAGGTATGTGTAATTAAGCACATACCATTGTCATTTTAGTTATTTTGCCTACCACTATCTGATATGATATGTATTACTTTCTTAGTATTTTAGTTATGTTTTACCCCACCCGTAAGAAGTCTCGTTGGGGAATCGTTTTCCTAACTGGACTTAAGCGTTATAAGGAGCCTCTTGTGGAACCGAAGGAGATAGGATAGTTGATCGTTGTCAGTGGGGTGCGAATAGGGCTGGGACCGCAGAGTCGAGGGTCGATTCTTTTTGAAGGCAAAGGTTCAAACCAGTGTGGGCCCTCATAAGTTTATCCCGTCTACCTTTACATGTATTGCTTTTTATGATTTTTTTCTTTTGGAATATTTCGTATTTTGGAAGTCGCATTGCCAGGTCTTTCGTTCCTTTATGTCATTTCGATTTCAATTTGATATAAGTAAAGTAGTTATTTGTGATGGACATCTTTTATTCTGTTAAGTTGGAGTGGTTATTAAGTTGTTGCAATTGTGGTTTATGTGGTTTATGTGAATTATGTTTGAAAATGGTAATCTTGGAGTAAGTACTCGTGTGAAGGAGGCACTTATAATTATTGGTGGCCAACATAATTTTTATAAATGGCATCACACAAGTAGACTTGTGGCCTTAATTGTTTTTATTTGTGTTTAGTTGTGTAAGATGGTTGTGTAATATGTTTTTTTTATTGATATGTTGCTAATTCATGATAAGGATGGTGGTATAGGTAGGGAATTATTCTTCTTACCCTAATTGGAGGATTTGTTAAGTTGATTTGTTTAGATAGTATTTGTTTTCTCTTCTATCTATGTAATTGAGGGGTATACCCTTAGTTATTGCTCTTTATTGACGGGTTGCTCGGTTGGTTTGCTTGGTTGTTTGTTCGGATTTCCTAAGTCTATTATGACAACCAGAATGAATTTTTCAAAGATTACATTTAAGACAATTTCATTATTATTTAAAAAGATTTTTATACTTAAAGTGACTTTCTTAATTTAAATCGATTTTTATAAAAACATTATTTAATTTGGTCTTTCGAGTAAAGTCGATAATTGGTATAAGAATTTCCGTCTTTAGTATTGATTTTTTTACGTGTTCATTTGTCGTGGTACACTTGTTGGTTTTCTTTTGTTGCGTTTTCTACTCGGTTGCCTTATTCGTATCCTTTTCTTTCAAAGGATTCTTTTTGTCAATTTGATCCTACGTCTACTTTGCATATGTGAAATTCCTTATATGATCTCTAGCCTTTGACTCGATATTTGTTTGTTATCCTATTCGATTGTTGTAACCCTTGGAGTTCGTTGAATCGTGGAAGCTTTGATGTGATTGTGGGAATAGACTGGTTGTCCAAGAGGAAGTTTGTGATAGTATGTCATGAGAAGGTGGTTAAAATACCATTAGAAGGTGATTGGATACTTGGGTTCATGGTTTGACGTACTCAAGGGAGTCGTGTGAAAACCTTAGTGAACACAAAGGTAGATGAACAAAAATTAAGTGATATTTATGTCGTACGAGATTTATTGATGTGTTTCCGAAAGATTTGTTGATGAACACCACGACGACAAGTTGAGTTCCGCCCTAAGATTTGGTTCATGGAGCGACGCAGTGCAAGTCTCTATATCGTTCTAGTACCCTTAAGAGAAATGCAAGAATTGTCTGAGCAACTTCGAGAGTTGCAAGACAAGGGTTTCATACGACCTAGTCATTTTCCGTAAGGAGCACCAGTATCGTTTGTTAAGAAGAGGAGCATGGAATTCATTTGAAGTTAGTGTTGGAATTAATAAGGAAGGAGAAGTTGTATGTTAAGGTTACTAGTGTGAGGCAGTGAAGAATTGGGAAGTACCTACGACACCGTCCGAAATATGATTATTCTTAGGATTGGCAGGTTACTTACCTACGTTTCATCGCAAACTTCTCTAAGATTGTTAAACCTCATACTTCCCTAACTAAGAGGAATCAAAAGTATAAGTGGGGCACAAAATGAGAAGATGCTTTCTAGACTTTGAAGAATGATTTGTGTGGCGCTTCGATTAATCAAATGTAGTGGTTGATGAGTTGAGTAGAAAGGAACGAGTAAAACCTAGACGTGTTCGAGCGATGGCTATGACCATTCAGTATGGAGTAAAAGGAATGATATTGGTATCCCAAAGTGAGGCGTTCAAGCAAGAGAACGTACTCGTAGAAAGGCTTCATGGGTTAGATTGACATATGGAAAAGAAGGAGGACGAGAGTTTGTACTTTATGGATCGTATATGAGTTCTGTTAGTAGGGAATGATGAGAACAATAGTAATGAATGAGGCTCATACATCAAGGTACTTGGTACATCCGGGAGCAGATAAGACGTACTATAACCTTGGAGACATGTATTGGTAGCCACGTGTAAAAAAAACGAGACATGTATTGGTGGTCATGTATAAGGAAGTTTATAGCTATCTATGTTAGCAAATTTCGGACTTGTTTAAAGTGAAGCTCAATGTCAAAAGACTTTTGCTTGCTGCAACAGCTACAATACATGAAGTGAAAATAGATAGAAATCATCAGGATTTTAATCACTAAATTTCCAAGGTCAAAGTAGTGAGTACGATGTGATTTGGGTGATGGTCGATAGACTGACCAAGTTAGCTCATTTTCTAGCTATACAATAAGATTTCAAGATGTGAAGTTGGCAAAGATTTATATTGATGAGATAATAGCAAGGAATTGGTAAATTCCGTTGATGATCAACTCAGATTGGAGATAAGGATGATATACCTCGTAGTTTTTGGCAGACGATACAAAAGTGTTTTGAGACGCGGTTGGATTTGATACTGCTTAACATTCCCCCCTCAAGCGGATGGAAAAAGTTAACATATGAGTCAACATTGGAAGATATAATAAGGGCATGTGTTAAATATTTGTGGTAGTTATCAATTAAGCTTTCGGTGGTGCCTCCGTTTGGGAAGCATGTATTGAAAGGAATGTACTTCGCCCATGTTTTATGGGCGGATATTGGGGAAAGTAGATTTGATTAGACCTGAGTTTGGTATCAAGATACGACTGATACAGTGGTGCTGATAGAAAAAAAAATAAAAAAAGATAAGCACAAAGCGGCGAAGACCGTCAAAAGATCTTGTGCTGATAATAGGCGCAAACCGTTAGAGTTTGAGGTAGGAGATCGGGTTATGCTAAAAGTGTCGCCTTGGAAAGGTGTAATTCGCTTTGGGAAAAAGGGTAAGTTAGCACCGAGGTATGTAGGGCCATTTGAGATTCTTAAAAAGAGTCGTCTTTGGTTAGCATTCGGTGAGAATTAGCACTTAGGAATTGAGTGGAGTACATTGAACGTTTCAAAAAATGAGTGCAAACCTAAAAACAATGTCTGGCGGATGCTAGTCTGCATGTGCCATTGGATGAGATCAAGGTTGACAAAACTTTTTGTTTTGTAAAAGAACCTGTTGAGAATAGTGACCGTGAAGTTAAGAGGTTAAAATGTAGCAGAATGGTGGTAGATAGATTATAATTAACTGATGTATGCTTATGAGACATTCATTAATCGTGACAGGTTTAATTGAATAATGTTTAGGAAGAAGTCACACCTAAACCTTGCGAATGATATAACACCAACATAGTAATACAATCATTGCACCTTAGACAATACCTGCGTTTTATCCGATTATTCATGGCTGATATGTTTTCCTTACATTTGTGCTTGACCACTTCTCTATCGTTTGTTTATCTTTTTGCTTGTGTTTATTGCTTCACTTTTCATTAAAACCCTAGGTTAGATAACCTAAAACTCGTGCCAGTCTCGTAGGCTGAAAATCCCCCTTTTTACCATTAGTTTAGGTTTAACTTAGGTATAACTTAGAATAACTTAGGACTAACTTAGACAACTAAAATACTGAAAATTAAGTATTAACATTCTCGCTATTAGTGATCGATACCCTACTTACCAACGCAGCTACAACTGATCTGGTACACTGCCAATTAGTGTTGTTTTTAGGTAAAGTTGGCAAAATATAAATAGTAAAACTTGATACATAAAATACCTACACACAATGACACTTCACCTTTTTGTCATCTTCCTCACCGTTATTGTGACACCTATGATTTGAGCAGGTTAGTTTAAACCTTTAGAAATGGCTAAGAGTTCATTTTTATGTGTGTAAGTGTTCTACTATGTGAATTTATGTGGGCTAAGTGAGTTAATTATGTGCTTGATATCATTTTAAGGTGTATGGGCATCTCATTTTGAGTATGTTTGAGTTTGGTGTTAAGTATTCCATTCGTTCACGTGTGGTGATAATAGATATGAAAGACGTGTGCATGCATTGCTACGTCAATACTTGATTTTAAGGATTAAGCGTTTATAGGAAGTGTGTGATATGGGAAAGGAATAATGTGGTTGAAATATGGAAGTTGGTAGTAAACTTTCCATATATAGAAAGTGAATTTGGAAAATGAAAAGTTATTTTTAGAAAGTAGTTTATAAGCAAAATGAGTTACCAAATTAGCTTAGGTTTTTATAAAAACTTAAGGTATTGAAGGTAATTAGTTAACTAATAAAAGATTAAAAAATATATTTTTTTATACATGAATAGTAAATACGAATTTTAGAAAAAAAAGAAAAAGAAAACAAAAGAATAAAGCCCAATCCTAGTAGGACTCTAATTAAGGGAAAAACTAATTTTAGTATAATTAGGATTCTAATTTGGTAATTATCTAGATCATTTTCCCCACACTATAAATACAAACTCATAACCCCCATATTTTTTTAACCGATCGAACTCAAGGGCAGAGAGAAAAAAAAGATTTTATTTATTCAAGATCAAGCTAGGTGATTTGTTGTTCAAGAATCAAGGTTTAGGTATGTTTTAATTAAGCTTTTGTTAATTAGTTATTATTAAATCATGTAATAATTATTATGATGGATAATTAGGGTTTTATAACATCTGTAATTAATGATATAATAAACATGTTATAATGATTAGGGTTTAATTAGAAGCTTCTGGGTGTAATTGGTTAGGTTTAATTCGCGTTAAAACTTGAATTAGGGTTTGGCAGAATTTAGAGCTGGGTTGTTTTGATGATATCTAGGTGATAAAGGCATGAATTGATATGATTCTTGAGCCTAGGTTGTAGCTCAGAGAGTCTAGTTTCCAGAAAATCTAGCCTCGAAAGTTTTTAAGGTCGGGAAGTTATTCAAAATTTAGGTCATATTTCGAGGTGTAAAACCCCCACTTAAAATTTGAATTAGGATTCTACAACATACAGCAGTTTAGTTCTATGTGTCTCTTAAAAATCCCCCAAAGGACAGCTTTTGATTTGGAGTCTAAGTATGGTTTTTAGGTCCAAACTTTTTAGTGTTTGTTCAGATCTGAAACTGAGTAGTTAAAAGTTTGATTTTATTTCGGGCACTTAAGAATAGAAATAAATTAGTGGAAAAATCATGGAGATAATAAACTCATGATATTGAAGCGGTGATTTTTGGTAAAATTTATAAAGGTCAGTAGGTGTGGTTTAGAAAATGGTTGTTCGTGTTTGTTGCATGGATTCTTTTTGATTGCTATTGATTTTATTAGGTTCGTTAAGTCATTTTATGCTTTGTATTGATTGAGTCCCTTTGTCATTATATACAAGGGGGGGACGCCGTGCGGTTTTTTCTTTTGTTTTTTTCAGTATTGTCATGACACATGGTGTCTTTTAATATTAGTGATGCATTATATGTTGATTCTTATTATTGACTCTATTTGTTGTGATGATATCCATGATGTTACGCCTCGTGTTTACGCCTTGGCAGGGTATGACAGATTGGTATCAGAGCCTTTGGTTATAGAGAAGTAGGTGGTTGAGCCTAGACTATAACCTAGGGGTCCTTCATGTAGATGCATTTAGGGCTTAAGTGTTTAATGATAAACTTGCTATGATTCCCCGCTATTTTTTTGCAATAGCTTATATTTTTATATTTTTGCTATGTTGTCATTTAGTTATTTTACCTTCCACTATCTGTATGTTATGTTTTATCTTTCCTTACGTATTTTTAGTTAGTTTTCCCCAACCCCGTTATAAAGTTCGTTGGGGAATCATTTTCCCAAACTGGAACTTAAGAGTTATAAGGAGACTCTTGTGGTTTGACCGAATGAGATAGGATAGTTTGATCGTTTGTCGTTGTGCGGTAATAGGCTGGACTCGCGGTTTGTGAGTGATTTCTTGCGGAGGAAGTCAAACCCAAGCGAGGCCCAACATAAGTTTATCCCGTCCTTTACCTTGTCATGTTGTTATTAATTATTTCTTTTGGATATTTTGTATTTTGGAAGTCGTTGCGAGACTTTCGTTCCTTTATGTCGTTTCGATTTCAATTTGATATAAGTAAGTAGTTATTTGATGGAGCATCTTTTATGTGTTAAGTTGGAGTGGTTTAAGATGTGCAATGTGGTATATGTGCTTATATGTGAATTATGATTGATATGGGTAATCTTGGAAGTAAGTTAATTTGACACGTTATGAAAGGTTGGCACTATAATTATGGTGGCCAACATAATTATAAAGGCATCACACACGTAGACTTATGACCATGATTGCATTTATCTGTGTTTGGTTATAAGATGGTAGTGTAAATGTTTTTTATTGATATGTGTATTCATGATAAGGATAGTAGTATGGGTAGAGAATTATTCTCTTACCTTAATTGGAGGATATGTTAAGATGAGTTGTATAGATAGTAAGTTTCCCTGCTATCTGGTATTTGCGGATACCTAGTATTGCTATTATAGAGGTTGCTTGTTTGCTCGGTTGTTTGTTTGGATTTCCTAAGTCTTAGACTTAGCATTCCACCTACATGTACTTTGTTAGTAAGGATACACGATTTTTGTATTCGACGTTTCGATGTATATTGGTTGTTACGGGGCTTTGAGTCTTTTAGATATAGGCGCGTTTTGTTAGTTCTTTCGTTGCATTGATTACTCGTATGAGTATCAAAGGTTTCTTTTAAGCCTATTTGTTTAAACTCATTAGTGTTGGATATTTTCTCACTTCTTTGTATATCCCTTGGTGTTCGTAACCCGTTGGCGACGTGTTAGTATCGATGTTTTTATGGTTTGTTCATGTTGATCGTTATTTTGGATAAGACCTTACGTTTCTTTTGGGTTTGCGGATAACTTCTTTGCAAGAGTTTTTTTGTACGAGTTGTTTGATTTTATTTTGAGTATACGGTTCCTAGTATTTTCTTTCGTTTTCAAACAATAGAATTGTGTTAGGGTTTGTACGGTGTTTTACGGTCCCTTTTGGTATTATGGTGTATTTTGTTTTTGAGTAACATAATTCATAATTGATGTCTAATTATAAAAGTCCTTTTGAAGTGTTTTGTGGTTAGTTGTTGAGAAAAACGTGTTTTAAAATGATCTTTGTAAATAAGAATATGTTTAAATGGTCTATGCCAAATAGCATATGAAAATTGTTTAGTGGTTTTTAAATAAATATTTTTTTATTATAAAAAGCTGGTTTAATGTGATTCATAGTGGTAAGGTTCGATACACCCTTAGATTATCCATCTCTAGGGATTTTTTATGACAACAGAATGAATTTTTCAAAGATTACATTTAAGACAATTTCATTATTATTTAAAATGATTTTATACTTAAAGTGACTTTCTTAATTTAAATCGATTTTTATAAAAACATTATTTAATTTGGTCTTTCGAGTAAAGTCGATAATTGGTTATAAGTTATTTCCATCTTAGTTCTTGATTTTTTTTATGTGTTTCATTTGTCGTGGTACGGCTTTGTTGGTTTTCTTCGATTGCAATTTTTACTCGGTGCATAGTACGTATTTTTTTTCAAAGGATTCTTATGTTATTTGACCCACGTCTACTTGCATATGTGGAATCTCCTATATGCATTCTAGCCTTTGACTCGATATTCATTTGTTATCCTATTCGATTGTTGTAACCCTTGGAGTTCGTTGATATCGTTGATTGTAGATGCTTTGATGTGATTGATTGTGGGAACATGGAACTGGTGGTCTAAGGAGTAATTTTGTGATAGTATGTCATGGAAGGTGGTTACGAATACCATTGGAAGGTGATGAGATACTTCAGGTTCTGGTGAAGTACTCCAAGGAGTCGTTGAATCCTTAGTGAACACAAAGTAGATGAACCAAAAAATTGGAGTGATATATCCATCGTACGAGAATTTATTGATGTGTTTTCTGAAAGATTTGTCGATGACACAACGACGACAAGTTAATTTCTGCATAGACTTTGGTTCATGGAGCGACGCCAGTTTGCAGTCTCCATATCTCTTGCACCCATTGGAAATGCAAGAATTGATCTGTACATCTTCGAGAGTTTGCAAACAAGGGTTTATTACGACCTAGTCTTTTTCCGTGAGGAGCACCAGTGTCGTTTGTTAAGAAGAGAAGCATGGAGTTCATTTGAAGTTAGTGTTGGAATTACTAAGGAAGGAGAAGTTGTATGCTAAGGTTACTAGTGTGAGACAGTGAAGAATTAGGAAGTACCTACGACACCATCTTAGATATGATTATTCTTAGGATTGGAAGGTTACTTACCTACGTTTCATCGTAAACTTTTCAAGATATGAAGTTGGCAAGGATTTATATTGATGAGATTAATAGCAAGGAATGAAATTCTGGTGATGATCAACTCAGATTGAGATGGATGATTTACCTCGTGGTTTTGGCAGACGCTGCAGAAAGTGTTAGAGACACGATTGGATTTGAGTACTGCTTAGATGCTTAGGGCATGTGTGATTGATTTTGGTGGTAGCTGGGATGTTCATCTACCATTGGCTGAGTTTTCCTGCAATAATAGCTATCATTCGAGCATAAGGTGTGCTCCGTTCGAAGCTTTGTATGAAAGGAAATGTAGGTTGCTTGTTTTATGGGCTGAGATTAGAGAAATTAGTTTGATTGGACCTGAATTGGTTCAAGAAATGATTAATAAAGTGGTGTTGATAAAAGAGAAGCTCAAAGCGGCGAGAGACCGTCAAAAGAGCTATGCTGATAATAGGCGCAAACCGTTAGAGTTTGAGGTAGGAGATCGGGTTATGCTAAAAGTGTCGCCTTGGAAAGGTGTAATTCGCTTTGGGAAAAAGGGTAAGTTAGCACCGAGGTATGTAGGGCCATTTGAGATTCTTGAAAGAATCGGTCCTGTAGCTTATCGGTTGAGATTGCCTGAGGAATTGAGTGGAGTACATGACACGTTTCATGTGTCAAACCTAAAGAAGTGTTTGGCGGATGCTAGTTTGCATGTGCCATTGGACGAGATTAAGGTTGACAAAACTCTTCGTTTTGTTGAGGAACCTGTAGAGATAATGGACCGTGAAGTTAAGAGTTTAAAGCGTAGTAGGATTTTGCTTGTGAAAGTTCATTGGAATTCAAAGCGTGGTCCCGAGTTCACTTGGGAGCGCGAAGACCATATGAAGTCTAAGTATCCTCAGTTATTTGTTGATCGTGCTGTTGAATCGGCTAGTTAAATCTCGGGACGAGATTTCCTTAAGGAGGGGATAATGTGACAACCGTGATTTGAGCAGGTTAGTTTAAACCTTTAGAAATGGCTAAGAGTTTATTTTTATGTGTGTAAGTGTTGTGCTATGTGAATTTATGTGGGCTAAGTGAGTTAATTATGTGCTTAATATCATTTTGAGGTGTATGGGCATCTCATTTTGAGTGTGTTTGAGTTTGGTGTTAAGTATTCCATTCGTTCACGTGTGGTGATAATGGATATGAAAGACGTGTGCATGCATTGCTACGTCAATACTTGGTTTTAAGGATTAAGCGTTTATAGGAAGTGTGTGATATGGGAAAGGAATAATGTGGTTGAAATATGGAAGTTGGTAGTAAACTTTCCATATATAGAAAGTGAATTTGGAAATGAAAAGTTATTTTTAGAAAGTAGTTTATAAGCAAAATGGTTTACCAAATTAGCTTAGGTTTTTATAAAAACTTAAGGTATTGAAGGTAATTAATTAACTAATAAAAGATAAAAAAAATATTTTTTTATACATGAATAGTAAATACGAATTTTAGAAAAAAAAGAATAAAGCCCAATCCTAGTAGGACTCTAATTAAGGGAAAAACTAATTTTAGTATAATTAGGATTCTAATTTGGTAATTATCTAGATCCTTTTCCCCACACTATAAATACAAACTCATAACCCCCATATTTTTTTAACCGATCGAACTCAAGGGCAGAGAGAGAAAAAAGATTTTATTTATTCAAGATCAAGCTAGGTGATTTGTTGTTCAAGAATCAAGGTTTATGTATGTTTCAATTAAGCTTTTGTTAATTAGTTATCATTAAATCATGTAATAATTATTATGATGAATAATTAGGGTTTCATAACATCTTTAATTAATGATTTAATAAATATGTTATAATGATTAAGGTTTAATTAGAAGCTTATGGGTGTAATTGGTTAGGTTTAATTTGCGTTAAAACTTGAATTAGGGTTTGGCAGAATTTAGGGTTGTGTTGTTTTGATGATATCTAGGTGATAAAGCATGAATTGATATGATTCTTAAGCCTAGGTTGTAGCTCAGAGAGTCTAGTTTCCATAAAATCCGGCCTCGAAAGTTTTTAAGGTCGGAAAGTCATTCAAATGTTGGTTACAAGAAAAGTTGTCAAAGCTATAAATTCGGGTCAGATTACGAGGTGTAAAACCCCCACTTAAAATTCGAATTAGGATTAGCCAATCTACAGGAGTTTAGTTCTATGTGTCTATTAAAAATACCCCAAAGGAGAGCTTCTGATTTGGAGTCTAAGTATGGTTTTTAGGTCCAAACTTGTTAGTGTCCGTACAAATCCGAAACTGAGTAGTTAAAAGTCTGATTTTATTTGGGGCTCTTAAGAGGGGATATAAATTAGTGGAAAAATCATGGAGATAGTAAACTCATAATATTGAATGTGTAATTTTTCTTAAAATTTATAAAGGTCAGTAGGTGTGGTTTAGAAAATGGTATAGTGACATTAAAATTATGCATTTTCGGGGAAATTGTTGAACATTGAAAAATGTGTAAACGAATTGGTAAATGTTGAGCATGGTGTCGGGGTGACCCATGAGGGTAAATAAACACCTTAAACATCCATCATATGTGTCTTACATGGAGCATAAGGCATTTTGCGTAGTCGCGTTTAACATGTGTTTGGTTTGATTTTATAGTTTTGTGCAAGGGGTTGGAAATTGCTTAAGCATCAGGTGAGTTTTCATAGCCCTTTTTCTTGTTTTTTTTCTTAGGGTGAAAATGTGGATATGAGTTTAAATGTTTTAGTTTCTGTTGATAATGTGTTTTAAATGAGGCTGGGTTTACAATGACGATTGTTGTTATGTGGCTACTATGCTAATATGATATGGATTGTTTTGCTTGAAAGCTTGACTGTCTCAAGGCTCTGATGGATTTGTTAGAAGTGAGCGTGATGTCTCATTGTTGTGGATTGTTATAGTGAGCGTGATCGTCTAATTATTGTGGTTTGTTAATAGTGAGGTGATTCGTCTCATTGATTGGTGGATTGTTATAGTGATCGTGGATGTCTCTTGTTGTGGATAGGGATTATGTTTGTGATGTTTGAAGCGTGAGAATCTCTATGTGGTGATGTGATGTCATGTTAGCTTGTATGATAGTTCGTTGTATGTTCTGCCTATGCTATGTTTTATTTTTCACAGTGATTTCAAAAGCGAGTTATTTGGCGTGTCTTTAAATCCTATGGGACTCTCACCAATAAATTATGTTGGACGAAATTTTTTTAACTACAAGACGATGGATCATTATACAAAGAAAACATTATGGATTTACTGGATCAGAGGAGATGATGAAGTTGAGCTCACGGATGAAGATTTTTCTGATAATGAAGATGAAGTTGTTGAAGTCTTTAGGATCGATACTAATATATTTGATTTTGAGACACCTATGTGCAAGACCTTCAAAGAATTTAACTATCTTTTGCAAATTAATACAGTCTTACTTACTAAGGACATTGAGGGATTCAAGACTTATGATGAATATAAAGATGATTGGATCTATGAATAAAACAGAGATATACCATGGGTTGATGAGAAACCATGGACTGACACTGGAGTTTGGACTGAACCCACACCGATTAAGCATTATTGTAAGCCCTTTAATTATAAAACTGGATGTTTGGAATGACCAACATATAGTTGGAAGAATGATGGATACTGTAATGGAGGAAACTTACCTGGAGCTTACATAGTTGGAGATTCGCTCCATTACCAAGATTATGAATGGTACGAAGCATTGAAGGATAGCGAGCTAAAAGAACAAGCTTTAAGAAATAAAGCTATCATGGAAGGCTTAATCAGTGATGATGAATCAAGCAATGATGGTTGGAGAAGTTAGGAAAGCCATGAGATTACCTACCACGATCACGACGAATTAGAATATGAGAATGAAACTCATGATGAAAGACAAGAATTATGTAAAGCTCACAAACTGCTGGTGTGTAATATGAGAAGATTCAAGATGATCAAGTATTCATTCAGACAAAACGAAGAGTATGTTGCTATTAAAGAAGATGAATACGATGATTTAGCGGGAACAAGCAATGATGCGTACCGAGCATACTAGGAAATCTTTCACATGATGGATGAAGGATGGATGGTAGCTAGAGTGATTTCAAATGTGTGGAAGCTGAAGAAAAGTCTAACTTAAAGACTTCGCTGTAAAAAAAAGTGCTTCCCGGGAGACAACTCAGATTGTTATTCAATTTTATTGAGTTTGTCTTCCCAGGCATCAATACGGCGTATCCGCTCTATACCATACGGCGTATTGATTGTCTGGACGTTATCAGTCTTTACGTTTTATGCATATTAAAAACATTATTGTCAGTTCTGGCAATACGGCGTATTCATGCACATGATACGGCATATTCACCAGACTGACTCGTATTTAGTTTGTTTAGTTTAGTTTAAATTAACCGCATGTACCAAGATAAGAGTACTAAAGAATACTAGTAATCTTAAGATCAAACCAAGAACAAGAGTGAGATGTGGGTTGTGATGTTAGAGAGAGATTGGATGGAAAATGGATGAATTGTATAAATGAACTAATGGAAAAATGGAACAACCAACCCTCTCCAAGACTAGGAGAGGGACTTATATAGTTCTATGAAGGTCGTCCATGGGCTGAATTGGGCCTCCCATGGGCCTTGGGCCGAACTAGATTACTAATCTAATCTTGATACTAACTACGAGCTAAGACTTGTTACAACTTGGATGTGACCGATACTTTTTGTGTTTCCAACAATCTCCCCCTAAGGAATCTCGATGAGCTCCGGACCTTCAATCAAACGTTCACCTACTTCATCCCAGCAAATATGTGCTCGACATTTTCTACCATACAAAAGCTCGAAAGGTGCTGCCTGATGCTACATGCCAAACTATTAATTGTAGGCAACTCCACAAGCTCAAATATTCAACCCAACTACCTGTCCATTCCAAAGCACAAGCCTCATCATTTCTTCTAAAGTCGAATGTCCATCTCCTGACTGACCATCGGTGTTGAGGATTAAATACTGTACTGAATTAAGACGAGTTCCCAAGCTTTCTGTAATCCTATCCAAAAACAAGACGTAAACTTCGGATCTCTGTCGACACAATAGAAGTCGGTGTAGCCATGCAGTCTAACAATATCCTGTCGAAAAAATCTCCGCCAACTTACTACTACCATAGTTTTCCTAATGGGTAAGAAATAGCAGACTTGGTTTAGGCCATCAACAACCAACTAAATCGCAGTCATGTCTTTTCGTGAGTATGAGGCAAACCAGTAAACGAAATACAAAAATCTCATCCATTTCCACAAGGAATCTCCAACGGCTTGTAATCAAACCACTAGCCCTCTGATGTACAATTTTGAACCTCTGACAAGTCATACATTTGGATACAAACGTAGCCACATCTTGCTTCATGCCGTTCCACCAAAAGTACTGTTTCAAATCTCTGTACATCTTGGTTGAACCTGGATGAATAGTAAATGGAGAACTATGAGCTTCCGTCATAACCTTCTCGGCTAATGCCGATCATTAGGAACCACATACCTAACTACAAACCATACAACACCGTCATCATCAACACCTGAACTCAGTATGTTTTTCCGTCTTCAACATTCTGCACAATACCCACAATTCACCGTCGTCTTTGAGCTTCTTTGACAGTAGCATGATGTTAGAACTCGATTCTCATACTCGCACCAAAAGCCACCAAGAACCTCATGACACATAGACAACATCCAAACGCTATAAATCACAAGGATTTTATGGAATCAAACAAGCTATCTCCCAGATTTTCGACTAAGAGCGTGCAACCCACATTAGCCTTGGCCCGGTATGGTATTAGGATGTTAGTGTCATAATCTTTCAGAAGTTTCCACCCCATCTCTCTGACTCATGATAAGTTCTCGCCGGAGTAAAATAATATTTGAGGCTCCTTATGAATCTGTAAATATATCACAAGCTTCACCATACAGAGGTGTCACCCAATTCTTCATGCAAAAACACGGCAGCTAACTCAAGATCATGGGTTGGATAATTTACTTCATAAGGCTTCAGCTGCCTTGAAGCGTAGGCGATCACCTTCCCATGTTGCATCAAAACACAACCCAAACCTTTCTTCGATGCATCACTGTATATCTGAAAACCACCAGAACCTGATGGAAGAGTCAAATATCGGAGCATACACCAATCTTCGTTTCAATTCCTCAAAACTCTCCTACGCTCATCCGTCCACAAAACTTCTCACCCTTTTCTCATCACTGGGTAAGAGGTATAAGCTAATCGAGAGACCTCAACCAAAACGGTCGTAATAGCCAGCAAGCCCCAGAAAACTTCTCACCTCCATCACCGTATTAGGTCTCGGCCATTTGTGATAGCTTCAACCTTTGATGAATCCATAATGATGCCGCTTGCAGATACAAATAAGACCAAAAAGCGACTTGCTGTAACCAGAACTCGCACTTCGAAAACTTCGCATACAACTTCTTCTGTCTAAGAATCTCCAACACAATCCATAGATGTCGCTCATGATCGTGCGTTCTTCAGACTTGGAGTAAACGAGATGTCATCGATGAAAAACAATACAAACTTACTCAAGGTACACGTGAAAAGCGGTTTCATTAAATCCAAAAACACGGCATGAGCATTAGTCAGACCGAAGGCATAACTAAGAACTCGAGTGGCCATAACGCTGTACTATAAAGCAGTCTTAGAAATATCCCTACTCTCTCACAAGAAGCTGGTGATTAACCATATCGCAGATCAATCTTAGAAAATATTTGGCCCCTTGCAGTTGGACAAACAAAATCGTCGATCGCGGAAGAGGGATACGCGATTACGATCTAAATAACGGATAAGTTCGCGGTAATCAATACAGCAAGCCCGATGCACCCATCCTTCTTCTTAACAATAATACCGGATGCACCCCAAGGTGAAACACTGGTCTAATAAAGCAATACTCCAACATCTCTTGTAACTGCTCTTAAACTCTTTCAATTCCAACATTGCCTACTATACGAAGCTTTGTGATAGGTTCAGCACCGGGAAACTTACCACTCAATCCAAATTCAATCTCTCTAGAATTTGCCGATGAAGTCAAGAATTTCATCGGAAAAACAACAGCGAATTTACGAAACCAACAGAAAGATTTTTCAATATTAGTACTCTCCAAAGATGTTCCATAACAGAAGCCAGAAAACTTGCACCCATGAGAAATCAAGGTACGTCTATCATAGCATAGATGAGCTTAACGGACTTAAGTGTAAGAAACCATGATAAACAAATTCAGGTTGGCAAACGTTACCAAAAATCACAGTCCTAGCATAGCAGTCAATGGTAGCTCGATGAGAAGCCAACCAATCCATGCCAAGAATCACATCAAAGTCGAACATATGGATAGGAAGTAATTTCGCAGGACGAATACGATCATCAAAACGTAGGGGGCAGTTAACATATTCATGGTCAATAATCATATGGTTCTTCATTGGGTTTGAAATGATTACACGTTTACCATCTGAACGATCGAGAAAACGATTAGCAAACGAAAACAAGATAGGTTACGGAAGAGAGTTACGCAGAAGGGAACCTATGTCTACCAATTCCTCAGAAGGTCCAAAGCCTAAGCACTAAAGACATAAGACCTCGTCATATTAACCTGGTGCAAGCTCCTGATACCATAAATTGTAACGCCGACCCAAAAAGGGTAGAAGTATTACAAAATATGGTTAGACATCAAAAAGCATTCCTAATACATATCACATAGCATAAACAGCGAAGTCATAAATAAATAACATAAGGAAATATCAACAGACTTAAGGTACATAAGTTCCTAAGGGACATACATATCCAACTGAAATAACTTAAATATCGAATGTCTTGAAAGAAACAATTCATATATCAAAACTAAGATCTCTAGGGTAAGTCCACACTCAGCACTCATAATCTGAAAGCAACCCCAGCACCTAGCTTAGATACCTGCCGCAAGAAAAGAAAGTGCGGCTGAGCTTACAAAGCCCAGTGAAGAGATATATATAATCGAACGTAAAAAGATAACAGAAAATCAAAGGATACGATACAAGGTGCAAAGGGTATTACAAGACATGATCAAAGGAATACAAAAATAGTAAGACAAATCATAAAGTCAATACATAGTGTAAGGTAAAGATGAATCATAAAATCAAATCAATTCCAATTACCAAGGCCCAAACCAAAATAAAAACAAATCATTCATAGTAACCATGAGTCCATGAGCTCCAAAATGTTGTGAAAGACGTGGAATGCACCCAAACATCAGTCACTAAAAATCCATATATCATAATGTCATAATCCACGAATACAAAACAAATCAGGAATGCATCCGATATTCCCCTTAAACAAATAAGAGATCTTCATAATGCCATGATAATATCAAATGGGTACGAACTGTAAGAAATCCACTCACTCACACATGAGTCATTCCAAAGTGGCATCACTGACACGGCATGTTACCTTCATGGCTAGGAAACAAATAGTTGCTGGTCTTAAACTGAAGGGTTTTCCAAGCAAAGTCATATCAAATTTCATTCCAAAGAAATCATAGCAAAGTTTCAATGTCAAGTTCAATATCAAAGGTAGCATACAGGGTTCAGATAGAACATAAATAACAGATCAATATAAGAGAACCGAAGAAAAAGGCTCAAGCAAATTGTAGCAATTCACATAAGACACAAAGAGAAGTAGAGGAATATGTCAAGAGAAACCTAAAACGATAATGCGTCAGAAAATCTGTACCATATTCCGAAGCCAAATCAATAATCAAATGAAGACACCACAGGAATATCCAAATCACACCCACTTTAACCGAACCAAAAGAATGATGAATTCGAATTACAAACCATTCAATTAAGTTATACTTTCTATTTTTAGCAACTTTCCATTTTTAGTAACTTTCCATTTTTAGTAACTTTCCATTTTTAGTAACTTTCCATTTTTAGTAATATTCATCATTTGAGATTCTATTAAGTATTTGAATAGTTATGGACTATAACATGTAAACCATACAAGTTTAGGTTAAATATGACAACTTTTCATATTTTAAGGTTAAATAACAAATCACAATTTCCAAGGTAAAAGTGTAAATATCAAGGTTCACATTATTATTCTGATTATTACCTTCTATTTGTTAAGTAATTTACAAGTCAAACCCTTAATTTACCCAATTTAACATATTTAGCCCTTTTTGTTTATTAATTATTTAAACAATATCCTTTAATTATCCATAATTACAAAACAAGCCCTTATAGATTCAAATATGAAAAAATCAAATTTATACATTAAATACTAACCAAACCTCCACTTTCAGATTTACCAAATTTCAGTCCCTTAATTTTAATTAAAGAAAATTTCTAATTTTATTATATGTAATTAACCATTTTTAATCCCAAAATAATATCAAATATGACATTTTATACCCCCAAACTTATTTAACAGAATTTAATAAGTATAATACATGTCTAAAATAGACCCCATAGTTTCAGAAATTACAAAACAAGTCTTTATACTTTTAAATAGCAAATCGGATAACAAATAAATTCACAAAACCCTAATTAAATTTCTCCCAATCACAAACACAATTATTATTCACTCATTGGAATTAAGTGCACCTGGACAAAATAGCAAAACCCTAACCCTAATTCATTTAAACATTTTTCTTCCCCTTTTTCCTTTTATTCGAAATCGGCAAACCAAGTTAAATCCCAAATAAATTGTTCGAATATTTTATAAATTTTTCCAATAATCGATCTGAGTCCTATATGATATAAAAAACCTTAGAAAAATATAAAATCAATTTTACAAGTATTATTTGTGCCGATTTCATAATTAGCTAAAAATTAGGGTTTCGAACATGTTTTAATTTATAAAATCAAAATAACATGCATGATAATTTTTCTTAAGCATAGGACGAATTAATATGATGAAATATGAGTTATAAAAATACCTTTGATGATCCTTAGTGATTTTATGAATTATTGAACCCGGTTGCTTAATTCGAACCCAAAATAATCACCACAATCGAACCAATCACTCCACAAACTTCCCACTATTTTTCCCACAATCCTTGACCTTCAAAACACCCTAGAAAAATCGTGCTTGCCCTTGAAAAATTCTTTTGTGCCGCCTCTTTATTTTTAGGGTTTTCGGGAATTAGTTTTTAGAGATTTAACAAATGAAAATGTGTATAAAAGATATACTAGGGAATTATGCCGAGTTTATGGGCTTTCAAAAGACTAAAATCAGATTTTATCATTTGCCAAATTTATTTTATATTTATCCACATTTTATTTTATTTAATTTGCAAAGTATAATTAATTTAATGTACTTAATTTCGGCTTAATAATTATACATAATTATTAATTATTTTTTTCTTACATAATATAAGATATTTTAATCTTACAAAAATTTCATAATTGTCACATGTTGTAGTTTCATAATTTCTAACATTTAAATGAATTTTATTTAAGCTTTTATGGATTTTCTTGCATTAGGGGTATTTTGGTAATTTTACACTTGTTGAGATTTTTAGGTTTTACATTAACTATATATAGAATTTAAAAAGCTAAAACTTATGAGTAAAGCCTTAATCTCTCTCATCGTTTCAAATGAAGGTAAAATAAATTCTGATATCATACAACACTACACATTAACTATATGAGAAAAGTATAGACATGTATTGCGGCTGAACCGATGAACCGGTTACTAGACTGGGTAAATAAAAAATCGAGTTTTAAAACATTGCATTTATCGAGTAGTATGAAGTATGAACTAATAGGTAGAAATCTTTTATCTAGTAAAGGAAAACGAAAAGTGAGGACTTTTACATTTCAAAAAAAAGAATCCTTCCTTATTAGGTATGATGCTTCTAATTTTTTTATTATTTTTAAATATATGTTTAATTAAAAAACTTAAATACTTCCAAAATTGGCATTATTTTAATGGAGAAATCTGATGAAGAAAAAAAACACATAAAAATATATGTGTCAAATTTATAAAAATAAAAACTTGAAAAAAAGAGGAGGTAATTAATAAAACTTGAGTGGTTTAATTATAAATAAATTATATAGAGTTAAGTGTAAATTTATAAATTTACAAATTTTTATTATAACTTTATAAAAAAAAACAAGTAACCCCTTAAACTTTCATAACTTATAAAATAGAAAAAAGAAAAATTATATATCTCTACACTATATTTAAAAAAATAATGTATAAGCTCCGTGCACACACTATATTTAAAAAAATAATGTATATGCCCCGTACGTGCACGGGGATTAAAACTATTACATTAGAAAAAAAAATGTTAGGTCCAAAAGAAATGTTAAGTGTGGGTACATGTAGAGCAAATAAGCAACAAAGAATGAATTTGAAGAAGAAAAAGACAAGAAAAAGTTTCGACCCCACCTTGCCACATAAGCAACCTCCTGTCAATCACTCTCATATATACTCCGTATATACATACAAAAATATCATATACTATCTGCGTTAATATAAACAGCAACATTATCTAATTCGCCACATTTTCTTAATTTCCAGCGGTAATAATTAATAACTTGTATCATTTAATGATTTACTATTATAAAGTTGTTAGCTTTAGCATCCTCCTACTTCATTGGACTTGATTATTATACATTCATATTTTATTTGTGCCCTTTTTTTTCACGCAAACATGTTATATACAGCTTTATTTCGAAATATGATGATAATATTGCGAATTTGTTACTTAAATAATGATCATGTTGTGTTTGGGAACATATATATACATGATGATATATGGATTATATTTTGGCTTATATTCACAACAATAAGCTCCCTGGCCTAGCTCTGTTTTGATGTATATTACATTTGGAAACAGAAATATTGTTAGATCTGAATTATGATTTTGTTATAGTTAGATGATTATTGCGAGCGATGTCACTTGTGTAAGGCAAGCAATGCAGTTTAGTTGTTGTTAATTAGTAGTAAGAGTCTCTACTGCATGTATATATGAGGTGTTAAGTTGATGATGATGATGCGTGAGGATTTATAGAGGATTATATATAATTAATGGCAGTCGTTTGTATAGATGGATATCAATGATCCTCTTGATTGGAGTCCTCTTCCTGAAGATTTTTTTGATGACATCTCAACATTACTTGGTGATGATGATCATAACGCGGATTTTGCTATTGATGATCCTGCCATTATTCATGCTGGTAATACGGTACTTGGTCATGAGCAGAATATCAATGCTGCTGCTAATCAAGCTGCAGCTCTTGTTATTGACACTTATAATCAACATCATCACCAATTTGATGTCTTTGATATGCAACACCTTGGCTCTTCACATGGACCTGCTGGACCAGCTTCCGGGCTTGCTAATGTACCCATGACCGCATTTGGAGGTGGTGGAAGTGGAGTCATACAACAAGGAACGATGATGCCTGCTGCTGCAGGTGGAGTAATGGAACAAGGAATGATGATGCCTGCTGCTGCTGCTGCACCTGGAGCATCAGGATCACAAGCAAGAAGAACAAGTCGTATAACACGCGGGTGTTTCTTTTCTTCCTAGTGGGGAAGAAAAGTGGGCCCAAACCCTTAATGCCTCTTAATTGGGAGAGGCATTAAAGCTTCCCTCTCCCCTTTAAGAGGCTAAATAAGAGGCTTAAGTGGAGCCACTTAATTTGGTAAACACCCGACGTTAAATCTCAGATGTTTAAGAACAGAAGCGACGCAGCCACGAACCTCCACGGTAAATCATACTACCGAATTGAAATATTATAATAAATATATCTAACTGTTGTTGTCATTATATATTCAAGTTTGGTTTGTCTGGGAAAAATTCCAAACCAAGATAAAAGAATAAACTCCTAATCTAGCAGTCTATTTCTATCTTATAAAGTTCAGATTTTTGAAGTTGTTTAAAAGGGGAATTGGCCCATAATCTGAAGCCCAACTCCCCTTACTATTATATTTATTTAAAAACAACCGGTCCATTTAATGCAGTTTTTTTTAAAGACTAATTATTACTACTATAAAAAAGGCTTCATGGTGGAGACCAAACAACATACAAAGAAAAAGGGAACAACAACAAGCTGCACAAGAAGCAACAGTCTCAAAACCATCTGCAGTTAGCAGCAACACAATACGAAACCCATGTCCAAACACCAAACCTTTCCATTAGACCTGAACTATTAGCAACCTTGGACAATACAGAGTGAAGGCAATGTTCATTATTCCACTTCCACATCTATTCTTATATCTATATCTATACTTCTATACTATTATATAAAGCATTTAAGACGTGGACTCCATTTCAAAATTAAGATAAGTAACACCAATCGACACGTGTACAACTATTCCCCTTGATATTTCTCACGTATAAAAACCCCCCAAAAACACATAGTTTACACCTTAAAACACACACAAACCTCTCAACTAACATCCACCACCGGTAAGGCGGTAACCATCGCTTCTACCTTCAACCTTCATCACCCTCACCGGCCCCACCTTCAACCACCGCTTGTACTTAAATCATCACCGGTAATCATCACTGTCAGATCATTGCTGCTAATAAGTTTTTTATGATGTATTAGTTAGTATACTAATTACAATATACATAAATTAGCTGAGAAAAATATGAATTAGAATTGTTTAAGCTATTGTTTTTAATTATTACGGTAATTAAATGAAATATTCTTTTTTTATATATTTTTGAATTAGAATTGTTAAAAGGAATTTGGTTTCCTTTATTTAATTGTTAAAAAGGTGATTATTGGTTTTCATAAGATCTTTTACTGTTAACTATAATCCATAAACGTCGACTTGCTTATTAAAATTGCTTATATGTTGAATACTTATTTAGTTTTTATTACTGATCTCTTGGCTGTTAAAATTTAATGTTTCCTTTTTGAATCTTGGCGTTTGGGTGATTAAAGGGGCTTGTAGATAAACATTTACAAAGTGATAATTAGAAATTGAAGAACCAGAATCAGAGAAAATAGTTAGGAGATTAGCCGTTAGTGAATCAGAATTAGAGAATCAAATAATTAGTATATCTTTAGCATTTTCTTTAGCTTAAATCCTTTGCGTCTCTTAGTTTCATTAATTAAAAAATCTGGTTAAGGATCAGCTTTTGTTAAACACTAAAACTGATTAATCAGAAGTCAAAATAATAACATTAAAAGCACGACCAAAACCCCCTATAGCTTATTGGGAACGGGGCAAATTTCTTTGTTCATTGATGGTACAACTATCAAGAGTTCTTTTGGAGTTTAACCGGCATTGTATTGAATATTCTTTTGGAGTTTAACTATCGAGAGTTCTTTAGGTAATTACAAACCAAAATCATGGTATTCTCTAATTTACAGACAAAAAACCTTCATCACCCTCACCGGTAACCATCGCTTCTACCTTCAACCTTTATCACCCTAAAACAAAGCAGAACACATTGCGGTACCATACTCTTAGGATACATACAGATATCAGATGGAAATATGGGATTATCTGATAAATAAAAAGCGTACAATTTCCTAAGGAAACAGTTGTGATGGTGTAGCAAGTTCATGATAGTGGACATTTGAACGTATTGTCTTCTTATCACAGTGGATTCTCACATGATCCATCATATTATCCATGAAAGTGTCAGCCTCTGCATACAAACAAGAATACATTGGTTGCATCTTAGCCCTATGTGATTCAGACAACTCTATCAGTAAGGTTTCAATCTCCTGCAACATTGAAATGATGCGACAACTCCTTTTATCCCCTTCCTCAGACCACTTAGTTAAATCACTTCAATAGCTTATTAGCTTTTAATCTGTGTCAACCTTTCTCAAGATTGGGACTCCATTATAGTCCCTTGCTGTGACCTTTGATTCTCAACTCCCCTTTGATCCAAATGACCCGTGTTTTTGCGTTATTTGCTTTCTATTGGTTTAGCAACCCATGCAATTCTTCTAAAAGTTTGTGTGCTCTAATTCTTCTACTGGTTTTTAACACATACACATATTCAATTTAGATGTGTGTTTCAACAGGAAAGGAAAATTTGCAGTAAGGAAGTCAGTCTTTGTATGCAGTAAGTATCACTTTTATAAGTGCACATCCAAACATCCTTTTAGTCCTTATTCTGTAATGGGAGGTAAGGTTTTCGACCTACTTATACTTGCTTCTAATAAGAATATGTGATCTGTCATTCCCGCCGCTATGCGCGGGTATCCTACTAGTATTTTTTTATTGTAGTTTCGCAGTTCATCCTAACACCCTGACCAAAGCCATAGATAGGTTCGGGTGGCCCAGATGGATCATGGAGCATAGTACTCACCAAATGATAAAGATATCAGCAAGAAGAAACAATGATGAACCATGTGTTTTTGATATCTAAAGGGAAACAAATCTTCAAGAGTTAACTCAGATACTCTAAGAGAGATTTGGCATGGAACCAGGATCTTACAATCTGCTTTATAACTTCTTTGGAGACTATGTGCCAATCTGTACTGAAAGACAATGGTTGAATTGTTTTTTAGCATATCATGTGCACCGTATGCCACATATAGAGGCACTGGTAATCATGGATTAAAAGGTTTGATCTGTTACTCTATGAAGATTTTAATCTTTGAGTTCCGACATTAGACAATATAGAATTGATTTGAACTTATGTTTCTGGGTTATACTTTTGGTTTGTAAGTACTTAAAGGAAATTACTCATTAGTACATGAAAATGTATCTGTATCATTTGCTTATTATCATTTGTATCCCATGTGTGTCTATACATTATTAACCGCACTGGATAATCAAGGCAAGATGATCCTCGAGCCCGAAATGGTGGCAGTATTACATTATTTCTATCACATCATTGATTGATTGAAGTATTCTGTTTTATTTCTATCACATCATTGTTTCTTAACAAGTTTACCCTCCATCCGCAAACTTGCACAGCTGATCAAGTTGCCTCTGAAGTTTAGTGACCACAAAAACTTTCACCTCTTCACTAAGAGTGGCCATCGAACCCTTTTGACGACCATACACCTAGCCAGCAAGTATGTCCAGAAGATCATAGTTTGATGTATCCAAACCTCCGTATAACAGATAAACACTGTTGACCTTAGAAGCATATCAATGACCGAGTAATTCTTAAGTAAACAGTGCCACCAGCTTAAAACAACAACACAGCAACCAACATACCAACCATAGAGATCTCCCAACTGTAACTCACATTCACAACATTGACATATTTTAACCGTTACACCAACCATGATGTAGCTAAGGGAATCAAGATTCAAAAAATGCTTTTAAAACAGAGAATACCAAAATTATCATTTTTATCGTCCACATTACCATTATGATAAGATATAAATTATGATAGATTTATATGGGAACCCAACTTCAACAAGCATAATAGCAAATATCAAAACGACAAAAAACATGACTTAAGTATCCAAAGATTCGTTATAGTCAACTTGATCTTGTAAAGTAATAAACATCATCTAAGTAAATAGTAGCACCTCAAAAACTAATTCAGGAAATACAAATCAAACAGAACACTAATTGAGCGTGTTGTTGATCTGCAAGTTGATAGGAACTCAAAAACAGAACAAGTAATTTAATTGAACGAAATTTCTAAGCCCAATTCAAGAAGGACAAGGTCTCCAATACAAAAGAACAATGTTTGAAATTTACTGCTTAAAAAATAAAAGAAACATAGATTGTTACTAATAACATCTATTGCTAATAACTGCTCCTGAAAACTAGGTGTAAACTGCCCCCCACCACTCCACAATTTCATTCTTTTCCTGACCCAGTGGATCCAACCAAATCCCAAAAATAGCATTAAATTGATCCAGCTCATTTAAGTCCGGGTCATATGTTTTGACCCGTTTCCGTTTCCTGGTATACACCTGTAGCCCAGTTGTATCATTACTTCCCTCCCGGTAAAACGACTTGTCCTCAAGGCGAAAGTTAGGAAATTGTTCCTTTAGCAAATCATAAGATTCCCAAGTAGCCTCTTCGACGGGTCGGTTAGACCAAGAAATCAGCAGCTCTAGAACAAGGTTACCTGCTTCAGAAACCTATCGGTGTGAAATAACAGGCTTCCCAATCTTTAGTAACCGGTAAAGGATTAATTGCAGTATCATCAAAGGAGCTGTGAGCTGGCTTGAGCATCGAAACATGGAAAACATGGTGAATTCTTGCATCAGAGGGCAGCTGCAACTCATAGGCAACCGGACCTACTATGCGTTTAACATGATATGGTCCAAAAAATCGCGGTGAGAGCTTTTCATAGCGACGTTTGGCTAAGCTTCGTTGGCGATATGGCTGAATTTTTAGAAAAACGTAATCGCCTACTTGAAATGACAACTCCCTTCGCTGCGAATTAGCTTGATTCCTCATACGGTCTTGGGCCCTGCTGAGATTGAGACGAATCAGCTTTATCATGTCATCGCGAGTGATCAGCTGTTGTTCCAATTCATTATTTTTTGTTTCTCCCGAGACATAAGGAAAAAGAGGTGGAGGTTCCCTGCCATAAACCACAGAAAATGGGGTGGTGCCCGTGGAAGTATGATACCCGGTGTTGTAGGAGAATTCAGCCCAGGGTAAATAGGAACTCCACTTCGTGGGTTGTTCAGCAGCAAAGCATCGTAAATAGGCTTCCAAACAACGGTTGAGCACCTCCGTTTGCCCATCCGTTTGTGGGTGGTAACTAGTGCTTAGTTGTAACTTAGTTTGGCTCAAACGAAATAGCTCTTGCCAAAAATTACTAAGGAAGATCACATCCCTGTCCGAAACAATAGAACGTGGAAAGCCATGTAAGCGTACAATCTCTTTACAGAACACCGAAGCAACACTCTTGGCAGTGAACGGATGAGATAAACAGATGAAGTGGGCGTATTTGCTCAAACGATCCACCACAACAAGGATCGTATCAAACCGATTAGATGGAGGTAAACCCACAATAAAATCCATCGATATATCCTCCCAAATCTGAGTTGGGATTGGTAATGGTTGGAGTAAACCTGCAGGCGATAAGGTTTGGTATTTCTGTTGTTGACAAACCACACACTGTTGTACAAAAAGCCGAACCTCCTGCTTCATTTTCGGCCAGAAATATTGAGCATTCAAACGCTTTATTGTTTTAAGAAACCCACCATGTCCACCGAGAGGGGTAGTATGAGCCTCCTGCAACAACTTAAGTTTGATGCTGGATACCTCCAGAATCACCAAACGGTTCTTATAAAACAAAAATTGCTCCACCAAATGGAAATCAGGGACTGCAGTTGGGTCAGATAATAGTCGTTGAATAATGTCACTTGTAAACGGATCGGTTTGGAGCCCTGATATATCTGCAACTTCAACACAATATGGGATAGTTAGAGTTAATAACTCACCTGAATGTGGCATACGAGAGAGGGCATCTGCCCCTCTATTCTCTTTTCCCGCTCGGTGATGAATTGAGAAATCATAAGGCATGAGCTTAAATAAAAGCTGTTGTTGTTCAGTGCTGGTAATGCGCTGCTCGAGTAAAAATTTTAGTGTGTAATGATCTGTACGTACTATAAAATGGCGGCCCAATAGATAATGGTTTCATTTTTTTACCGCTAATACCAATGGCAGTAGCTCACGGTCATAAGCCGATTTTACCCTATTGGATAGAGAAAAAACCTTGCTGAAATAAGCAACTGGATGTTCATCTTGAGATAGAATGGCCCCTACTCCCTCGCTGGATGCGTCATACTCCACCACGAAGGTTTTTGAAAAGTCTGGAAGTCGAAGAACAGGGGCAGTAAGCAAGGCATGTTTGAGAGTATTGAATGCAAGCAAGGCTTCTTTGGACCAAATAAACCCGTCCTTCTTGGTAAGGACCGTTAGTGGTCATGCGATTACCCCATAGTTTCTCACGAATCTTCTGTAGTATCCGGCGAGGCCCAAAAACCCGCGTACCTGTTTGACATTGGAATGGATTGGCCATGATTTAACAGCTGAGAGTTTTTCTTGTTCCACTTGCACCCCTTCGGAAGTAACCACATGCCCGAGAAATAAAACTTTTGTTTGCCCAAAACAACATTTAGACAACTTGACAAAAAAATGAATATCATGCAACAGTTTCAAAGTTTGTTCTAGATGCAGCACATGGTGTTCCATATCTTGGCTGTAAATTAAGATGTCATCAAAGAAAACCAATATAAAACGACGCAAAAATGGACGAAAAAGATCATTCATTACCGCTTGAAAGGTCAAGGGTGCATTAGTAAGCCCGAAGGGCATAACTTAAAAACGTGTTAATGCCCGGATAATGAGTGCGAATGGCAGTTTTCGGGTATGGGTCCTGGGTCCCCCAGCCACTCAATGAATCGGTAGTATCCCGACCTTAAGTCAAGCTTAGAAAAAACGGTAGCCCCATATAATTCGTCAATATTGGGAATGGGGTATTTTTCAGCCACGGTGATCTTGTTAAGGTCTCGGTAGTCCACACACATGCGCGCACGCGTTGACTTCCTTGACTAAGTGTAAACGGGCGACAATGGGCTACTACTCGTCTGTAAAACCCGGTACCAAGTAGTTGTCACTTGCTTTTCTATTTCGGTCTTTTGGAGTGTTGGGTAGGGTAAAGGACGGATATTAGGTTGGTTGCATTTGGTAGCAAAGGATGAAGTATCTTGACAACGGTTAGGGTGGGGCTGTGTGATTCGCAAAAATGGGGAAAATAACGAGAAAATACTAGGCTGTAATGGAGAACAGGTATTTGTGTGTGAGTTCAGGTTTCAATGCCTAAAATGTTGAAAACTGGATGATTTTTGGGGACCAGATTGCACTCCTTGCAATTTGTATCGTTTCCCATCTATTGTAAAAATCATGAACAATTCCTTCCAATTTGCTTGGACCGTATTCAAAGTGGCTAACCATTGTATTCCTAACACCAAATCTGCTCCGCCAAGAGAAAAAGGGTGGAAATCCTGAATGATCTTAAGATCGTTTACTTGTAGGGAAAGATCCTTACAAATTTGACCACATCGAATTACATCACCATACCTATTGTACCCCAAACGGTGCTACCATTCGTGCAGAGTACAACTTCAAGTACCAAAAATATCCGAAATAAATATCTGCGTCGATCCTGCAATCGACCAAAATTAAAACTCATGGAGTTGAGCTTACCCTGATTTTTCATAGGTAGGTAGGATGCGGCGTCCCCGTGTTAGACTGAATTCGAGCATTTTGTCAGGTCTATATCGAGCGCTGGTCCCTCTAATTATCCTGTTGTTCCCCATTCTCCTCCTCTGCTTCTAACACCTTAAACGTTCCCGTTTTACATCGATGGCCCGGTCCATATTTATCTTCACACCTAAAGCATTCCCCCTTTAAGAAGCGGTTTTGTTTTTCAGCATCCATGATTCTTAAGTTAGATTTTGGGTTGGGTTTAGGTTGATTCGCGAGAACAGGTGAGTATGAACCAAGCGTACATGTTTTTGATCAGTTTTTTAATTGGGAATTCCATGTGGTTTTCTTTTCTGGGCGGCAATGGTTGATTTTGGATTCGAATTCAAGTGCCAAACTCATCGCTTTGTAAAGAGTGCGTGGTTTATGTATTCTAACATCAGCCTTCAACTCATCTTTAAGTCCATTGAGAAAAACTCCCAAGAGACAATGGTCAGGCCAGTTTGAAGTTTGAAATACGGGCTGATCGTCGTGCAAATTCCTGTCTATTATTGTGGATCAGAGCCAGGGTTTGCTTTTGCAACATAAAATTAACTCATCGGATTTTGGAACTCAGGTGGTCAAAGCTCCTGTAAATATTATTAATTCCTCCCAGTAAATGATCTCATGCTCAGCCGACATCCATGAATAGAGATCCAAGGCGTCCCCCTCTAGATGCATAGCCGCAACATCCACCTTTTCTTCATCGAGGGTATTATAAAATCGAAAATACTTTTCTGCTTTCAATCTCTAGCCTCTTGGATCCCCACCACTGAAAACTGGGAACTCGATTTTATGGAATGGTCGGCGGTTGTGATTGGAATGACTTGATTCCACTTCTTCGTATCTGCTGCCGCTACCGCCAGACCTTTGCTTGTTCGCTGCTTGGCGTTTCAAATCAGCTATATCCTCCTTTAAGGATTCCATGGCCTCAAGTTTAGCAGCAATCGTCGCTAATTGGGTAGCGATAGGGTCATTTGCACCACTACGAGTGTCGGGATTGTTCCGGGTCTACACCATCTTTGCTTCTTCGATTTCCCGGCAATGGAACCAATGATAGGAACTCAAAAACAGAACAAGTACTTTAATTGAACGAAATTTCTAAGCCCAATTCGAGAGGGACAAGGTCTCCAATACAAAAGAACAATGTTTGAAATTTACTGCTTAAAAAATAAAAGAAACATAGCCTGTTACTAATAACATCTATTCCTGCTCCTCCTGAAAACTAGGTGTAAATTGCCCCCCACCACTCCACAATTTCATTCTTTTCCTGACCCAGTGGATCCAACCAAATCCCAAAAATAGCAATAAATTGATCCAGCTCATTTAAGTCCGGGTCATATGTTTTGACCCGTTTCCGTTTCCTGGTATTCACCTATAGCCCAGTTGTATCATTACTTCCCTCCCGGTAAAACGACTTGTCCTCAAGGCGAAAGTTAGGAAATTGTTCCTTTAGCAAATCATAAGATTCCCAAGTAGCCTCTTCGACTGGTCGGTTAGACCATGAAATCAGCAGTTCTAGAACAAGGTTGCCTGCTTCAGAAACCCATATGTGTGAAATAATAGAATCAGGTTGTAGATCAGCTTCCCAATCTTTAGTAACCGGTAAAGGATTAATTGTAGTATCATCAAAGGAGCCGTAAGCTGGCTTGAGCATCAAAACATGGAAAACAGGGTGAATTCTTACATCAGAAGGCAGTTGCAACTCATAGGAAACCAGACCTACTACGCGTTTAACACGATATGGTCCAAAAAATTGCGGTGAGAGCTTTTCATAGCGACGTTTGGCTAAGCTTCGTTGGCGATATGGCTGGATTTTTAGAAAAATGTAATCACCTACTTAAAATGACATCTCCCTTCGCTGCGAATTAGCTTGGTTCCTTATACGGTCTTGGGCCCTGCTAAGATTGAGACGAATCAGCTTTATCATGTCATCGTGAGTGATCAGTTGTTGTTCCAATTCATTATTTTTTATTTCTCCCGAGACATAAGGAAAATGAGGTGGAGTTTCCCTGCCATAAACCACAGAAAATAGGGTGGTGCCCGTGGAAGTATGATACCCGGTGTTGTAGGAGAATTCAGCCCAGGATAAATAGGAACTCCACTTCGTGGGTTGTTCAGCAGCAAAGCATCATAAATAGGCTTCCAAACAACGGTTGAGCACATCCGTTTTCCCATCCGTTTGTGGGTGGTAACTAATGCTTAGTTGTAACTTAGTTTGGCTCAAACGAAATAGCTCTTGCCAAAAATTACTAAGGAAGATCACATCCCTGTCCGAAACAATAGAACGTGGAAAGCCATGTAAGCGTACAATCTCTTTACAGAACACCGAAGCAACACTCTTGGCAGTGAACGGATGAGATAAACAGACGAAGTGGGCGTATTTACTCAAATGATCCACCACAACAAGGATCATATCAAACCGATTAGATGGAGTTAAGACCCCCATTAAATCCATCGCTATATCCTTCCCAAATCTGAGTTGTGGATGGTAATGGTTAGAGTAAACGCTGCAGGCGATAAGGTTTTGGTATTTATCTTGTTGACAAAACCACACACAGATGTACAAAACCGAACCTCCAGGCTTCATTTTCGGCCCATAAATATTAAGCATCAAAACGCCTTTAAAATGTTTTAAGAAACCCACCATGTCCCCACCTAGCGGAGGTAGTATGAGCCTCCTGCAAACAACGTTAAAGTTTGATGCGGATATCCCTCCAAATCACCAAACGTGTTTCTAATTAAAACAAAAATTAACTCCACCCAATGGAAATCAGGGACTGCAATTTGGATCAGAGAATAGTCGTTTGAAATAAAGACACTTTAAACGGGTCAGTTTTGTGAGTCCTATTTGATATCCTCCAACTTCAACACAATATAGGATAGTTAAGATAATAACACACCTAATTTGGCATATACGAGAGAGGGCATCTGCCCTCTATTCTCTTTTCTTCTCCCCGCTCGTGAGTATTTGAGAAATCGAAGGCCTGATCTTAATAAAAGCTGTGTTGTTTCATATGCTGGTAATATGCTCTGCTCGAGTAAAAATTTTAGGTGTAATGATCTGTAACGTACTAAAAATGGGCGGCCCAATAGATAATGTTTTCATTTTTTTTACCGCTAATAACCAATGCAGTAGCTCAACATGTCATAACCGATTTTTACCCTATTGGATAGAAAAAAACCTTGCTGAAATAAGCAACTGGATGTTCATCTTGAGATAGAATGGCCCCTACTCCCTCGCTGGATGCATCACACTCCACCACGAAGGTTTTTGAAAAGTCTGGAAGTCCGAAGGAACGGGGCAAAAGCAAAGGCATGTTAGAGAGTATTGAAATGGCAACAAGCCTTCTTTGGACCAAATAAACCCGTCCTTCTTGGTAAGGACCGTTAGTGGTCATGCGATTACCCCATAGTTTCTCACGAATCTTCTGTAGTATCCGGCGAGGCCCAAAAACCCGCGTACCTGTTTGACATTGGAATGGATTGACCATGATTTAACAGCTGAGAGTTTTTCTTGTTCCACTTGCACCCCTTCGGAAGTAACCACATGCCCGAGAAATAAAACTTTTGTTTGCCCAAAACAACATTTAGACAACTTGACAAAAAAATGAATATCATGCAACAGTTTCAAAGTTTGTTCTAGATGCAGCACATGGTGTTCCATATCTTGGCTGTAAATTAAGATGTCATCAAAGAAAACCAATATAAAACGGCGCAAAAATGGACGAAAAAGATCATTCATTACCGCTTGAAAGGCCAAGGGTGCATTAGTAAGCCTCAGGGCATAACAAAATTCTTATTGCCCAGATATAATTTGAAATGCAGTTTTCGGATGTCCCTGGTCAGCCACTCTGATCTGGTAGCAATCCCACCTTAAGCAAGCTTAGAAAAAACAGTAGCCCAATATAATTCGTCCAATAATTCATCAATATTGGGAATGGGGTATTTATCAGCCACGGTGATCTTGTTAAGGGCTCGGTAGTCCACACACATGCGCCACGAGTTGTCCTTCTTCTTTACTGATAATACGGGGCTCAAAAATGGGCTATTACTCGGCTGTATAAACCCGGTAGCTAAGAGTGTTCGACATAAATGCTTTCTATTTTTCGTATTTTGGAGTGTGGTAGCGGTAGGAGGACGGATAGTATGTTGGGTTGCATTTTGGTAATCAAAGGGATGAAGTGATCTTGAAACGGTTAGGGGTGGGTCTTGTGTTCGTCAAAAAAATGGAAAATATAAGAAATAATATGCTGTAATGGAGACGGTAATGGTATGGTGTGATTTCAGGTTCAATGGCTAAATGTTAAAACAGGATGATTTTTGGGGACCCCAGATTGCACTCCTTGCATTTGTATCGTTTCTCGTCTAATGTAAAAATCCATGAACAACCATTGTATCCCTAACATACTCCAAATCTTGCTCCGCCAAGATGAAAAAGGTGGAAATCTCCTGAATGGCTTAAGATCGTTTACTTGTAGGGAAATATCCTTACAAATTTGACCACATCGAATTACATCACCATTACCGATTTGTACCCCAAATGGTGCTACCAATTTGGTGGCAAGTTTCAACTCACTGACCAAAATAAATCTAAATAAAATATGTGTCGATCCACCATCGTACCAAAATTAAAAACCATTTGAGGAGTGAGCTTACCCTGAATTTCATGTAGTAGGATTGCGGCCTCCCCGAGAATACGTGTAACTGATTACCACAGTTTTTCGCAGGGTCAATGATAGGAACTCAAAAACAGAACAAGTAATTTAATTGAACGAAATTTCTAAGCCCAATTCGAGAGGGTCAAGGTCTCCAATACAAAAGAACAATGTTTGAAATTTACTGCTTAAAAAATAAAAGAAACATAGCCTGCACTAAAAACTACTCTATTGCTGATCAACTGCACCTGAAAACTAAGTGTAAACTTTCCCCCCACCACTTCCACAATCCATTCTTTTCCCTGACCCGAGTGGATCCAACCAAATCCCAAAAATAGCAATAAATTGATCCAGCTCATTTAAGTCCGGGTCATATGTTTTGACCCGTTTCCGTTTCCTGGTATTCACCTGTAGCCCAGTTGTATCATTACTTCCCTCCTGGTAAAACGACTTGTCCTCAAGGCGAAAGTTAGGAAATTGTTCCTTTAGCAAATCATAAGATTCCCAAGTAGCCTTTTCGACTGGTCGGTTAGACCAAGAAATCAGTAGTTCTAGAACAAGGTTGCCTATTCAGAAACCCATCTGTGTGAAATAACAGAATCAGGTTGTAGATCAGCTTCCCAATCTTTAGTAACCGGTAAAGGATTAATTGTAGTATCATCAAAGGAGCCGTGAGCTGGATTGAGCATCAACAAATGAAAACAAGGGAATTCATGCATTCAGATGTCAATTGCAACTCATAGGCAACCGGACCTACTACGCGTTTAACACGATATGGTCAAAAAAATCACGGTGAGAGCTTTTCATAGCGATGTTTGGCTAAGCTTCGTTGGCGATATGGCTAAATTTTTAGAAAAACGTAATCTGCCCTACTGAAATGTACAAGCTTTGGTCCCTCGCATGCGAATTATCTTGATTCCTCATACGGTCTTGGGCCCCTGCTTGAGATAAGAACGAATCATCTGTTATACATGTCATCACGAGTGGATTAACTTTGTTTCCGAATTCAATTATTTTTTGTTTCTTTCTCGCTCCCGAGTCATAAGGAAATAAAGGTGAGGTACCCATGCCATAAACCAACAGAAAAGGGGGTGGTGCCTGGGAAGTAGATACCAAGTGTTGTAGGGAGAATTCAGCCTAGGTAACTAGGAACTCACTTGTCGTGCGTTGATTCAGCAACAAAAAGCATCGTAAATAGCTTCCAAACACGGTTTGAGCACTTCTTTTTTCTGATGAGGTGTCATTTCTATAACCCTTTTTTCGGGTCATTTACCTCCCAAAATCGTGCATTTCTGCCCAAAATAGGTACTTAATCGTTCCTTTTTAGGTATTTTGCATTTGGATAGCATTTAGATGATTTGCACGTGACTTGGGCTCATTTGGAGACGAAACTGACGAGACTACGGACCAACACCAAGATTCTTGAAGATCTCTCTTTACAGACGCTGGAGACGGCGTCAGAAGCTATACACGACGCCGTCGCAGCTCATCAAGCGACGGCGTCACAAGATTTCACGACGGCGTCAGCCCGCGCCGACTCAAAAGCGGATCTAGAAGATTCTTCTCACGACGGCGTCACACCTATAAAGCGACGCCGTCGCCGCGATTTCTCTATATATACAAACCGAATTTAGGTTATTTAGTGTGCAACTTTATAATAAAGTTAGGGTACGAACCCTAACTCGTTTGTCAGCTATAGGAGGTCGTTTTAGGGCTTATAAACCCTATTGTTATCACTCAATTACATGTTTTAATCAAGTAAGATTCAGTTTATCATTCAATATGTCTATGTGTTGTGTGATTTATCTTTCTTGCTTTATTCTTAACATGTTAGGCTAAACCCTCCTTTGTATTTACTTATGATTGCATGAAACTTAGATTGTGTATCCTTTAGATGTTGCTTCTTGTGTTGGATGTGCACGTTAGGTCTTAGAAAACCAGCTTTTGTCTGTATCGCTGTTGATATGTCTAGGGAAACGTGATTGTGTAGAAAGGATACCAGCGGTAACATCTTTCATACTAAACCTTACCCTTATTCGGTTGAATCCCTCTTAGATTATTTCACAATTACTTCAATAGGAATCCTAGGGCCTGGTAATAGTCTTCATACTACCTTCCCAGTGCGTTGCTCTAGGAGCTTATTGCGTAGGTGGCGTTTTCGTGTAATTTGTCCATACTTTAGGAAATACCTACACAGACCATCACAAGGGTGACAAGGCAAACAGATTTTAGGAGAAGCAATCTGAGGAGTAGTGCATGATTAGGTAAATACAGGCTTTCACCCCATCTAAAGTTTCCACCATAATTAATTTATAATAGTTAATTATTAGTTAATCAAACCAACCTCTCAAACCATTGATTTTATCTGCTTTCTATAAAATACAAAAATACAAAAAGAATCTTCCTTCAACTCTTAGAATTTAGTTAGATTATGGTTAGACCTTCCCAACCTATTCTCTAAGCGGAACGATAAGCAACCCCGAGTCTTGCCTATACTACACTGCAACGATTAGGTACACTACCAAGGGAGTTGTAAAACTTCGTGTGAAGTCTTAGCGACACCCGCATCAAGTTTTTGGCGCCGTCGCCTAGGGAATAGTTAGGTTCTTAAATCATAGTTTAGCTTAGTTCTACTTGCTTGAATCCTTTCAAGTAAGAATTTAATTTCCACATATTAGCTCTCTTTAGTCTATCTTTTCTTTGTGTTATCTGTTTCATAATCCATTCTCGTCAACCACCATGGGAGACGAGAATCCTATCCGTACTCTTGGAGACTACTCCAAACCTAGCCACGAGGGCTATAGGAATACCATTGAGCTCCCCGTAGGGAACAACGTGGTACCTCTTCGATCCGACACCATCCGGTTGGTGCAAAACGGATGCTCATTCCAATGGACTTTGGTCTGAGGATCCAAACTAACACCTCAAGGACTTCCTTAAACTAGTAGACTCACTTGACCTTGACGGTGAAAACAGGGAAAGAACGCGCCTGCTATTATTTCAATTTTCCCTACGCGATCAAGCTAGCAACTAGCTTGAACGTCTTCCAGCAGGATCCATCTCCACATGGGAGGATCTTACTACCCGATTCCTTGCTTAATTCTTCCCACCGGGAAGGACAGCGAAACTCCGCAATGATATCCTGATGTTCCAACAGCATCATTAGGAATCATTATCCGAAGCATAGACTAATTTCAAGGACTTACTCCAAAAAGTCCATCATCATGGCATCGATCTTTGGCTTCAAGTCCAAATCTTTTATGACCAAATTCAATCCCGCCACAAGACGAACCATTGATCAATCGGCCGGTGGTAAGCTTCATGACCTTAACCCCGAAGAATCCTGGGCAATATTAAGGACATTGCCCTCTATGACAACAAAAGTTGGAATGACCCAAGGGATTTCGCAAAACCGGTCAAGGCAATCGCACTGCCTCAAGATGTCCCGAGTACATCCGACCGTCGTCTAATCGAGCTCAAACTCAAGTCCAACGCTTGAGCGGAAGCTCATCTTGCTCGTGACAACACCTACACCAAGTGAACAAAATTACTACCTTTCCCCCCCCGTAGAGAAATCTGATAGTGGTCCACATGAACATCTCAGAATTGCATGGAAAACCCGAACAAGCCTTCGTGGACTATGCATCCACGCGTACCGATGAAGCGGGAGGTAAGTGGTATACCTTGAAGCCCGAGCAAAACCATCTTGGTGACACGTACAATCCATCATGGAAAAGTCACCCAAACCTTAGGTGGTGACAATCCCAAAATTCTCAAAACAATTTCTCAAACCCACCTAATCGGTTCCAACCAATACGGTTTCGACTCGAACCGTCCCTCCTAACAACCGACCTCAAAATTTTTTACCAATCAATCAAATTAGAAGGATTGGTTTCTGAATTCAATGGCATCTCAGGACCGCGACGAGAACTGTCAAGGATTGAAGCAGATTTCCAAACGACAACAAAGTATGAGATGACCAACAAAATTGCAAACCGTGCTGAAGCCATTACCACCAAATAGCAGTACACTGCCTAGCGACACGTTACGAAACCAAGCTGAGAGAATCATCCAAATTTTCGTCCTGCTCGTCTTACCCACAATAGACTCAACGTGCCAGCCCAAATCCACAGCTTAATCAACGCCATCACTATCCAACACGATCAACCTGAAAAACCCCAAGTTGATGAACTAGAAATCGAGCATGAAGAAGGCAACCTTGATGACACCAATCCGGACCCACAATCTGATCAATTCGCCTCCATTGCCACGGAGCAGGTGCGAAAATTAAACTCAATGCTTGAGTCACTCGGACTAGTCCCCATCCTCCAATAGAAATTTGTTTGCTCTAAAGAGGATGACGGAGAAGTGATGTACATCGAAATCATACGAGAAAATGATGAACCACCAAACGAAGTAGAAGAAGCACCGACGGAAGAACCAATCGTGGAATACTTCGACACTCTCCCAACTAGGGAAGAACTGACCTACCATAGATATTTAATGAGTGGCCTGGTCCCTTCGATATTTCTTAAAAACCCCATCATCACGGAAGGATGCCCTCACAACCTCAAGATCCTATGCAACATCGGGCACGTTCATATTGAAAAAGCTTGCATTTACCTCAACTCCCCTCTTAATGTTATGACCCGAATGATGTATAACTGGATCATGAGGAGAAAATTAGGCCCTAGGGAAGATACGAATGGGAGGGTTAGTAATTTCACAGGAAGAATTAAAGGAATGCATGTCTTCATAGGAAACTTTACCTACCTTGCTGATTTCATGATTGTCGAGGATATTAGCTCAATCATAGACCCTAGGCTATCTCAAGTAGTTCTAGGAAGACCTTTCATTGAAGTATCCAATATGACTTACGACTTACCCGAGGGAGTAGTTAGGTTCACCTACGGAGATGATGACATTGCCTATAAGATGCCCCATAAGATAGAACAATACAACTCACTGTCAGACCTTGAGAAAGAACACACCAAATCAGTCTATCTTAGAAACGAGGAGGACAAGAAAAGAGGAGTAGATTATGTGATGAGCAAAATACTAGGATTCTATAAGGAATGCCTAAAACTTGGACTCGAGTACCTCACAGGAGTTGATGACGAAGGAGAAGTCACGTAGGAAACGTGTGACTTTGAGTCTAGCTACAAGACTCGTTAATAAAGAAAAGCGCTTCTTGGGAGGCAACCCCATATTAATTTCCTGCATATTAGGAGTGTCTTGTGTGTTTTAATTCTTTTTATTTGTTTTTTATGTTTGAATATCTTTGTGATCATGCTTGTATTTTTTTACCTCGCTATTAATTTTCAATAAAAGTATTTTGCAACCAATAAGTTGTAGGGGAAATATCCTTTTAGACCAAAATTCAAACATGTTATTAAATTGATTATTTAGATTAATTCGCGTCATAATCGAGTCGTATGATAGAAGTTTGAAATATCGGACCTTATGCAGCCATTTATACAGGAACTAACTCATGAATCAAGTGCAGGAAATTTTTCATTAAGAACAAAAAAAATTCGTTTTCACAGACGGTGGAGACGGCGTCATGATCCTCAAGCGACGCCATCACCACGACACCTGCGACGGGGTCTCACATAACCCCGACGGCGTCAAACGCCCAGCTCCAGAAAACTTTAAAATTTTGTAATTCTTTTTGGAAAATAAAACTTGCATAACATTAAAATATACAAGTATTATCCGTATAACCTGCAAAAGTCTTAGTAGATTAACAATTCTTTTCATCCAATCTAATCGAGTCTAACCAAAATTTCATTTTGTTATTTTGGAAATCAGCACATTTTATGCTTGGTATAGTTGTCTTTGTCTTTGATTATAGGTTATATTTGATAAGAAGAAGCTTGGAAATTCTTATGAAGTTTCATTGGACGATTCTTGGAGGACGATTTAACCAGTTATCATTTGTTTCTTCTCCATCATTGAGAAAACTAGGGGAGTACTAGTTTCTTTTTCCTTTATCTGTTTTACGGGTACCTATAGAGAACATTAGGGACAATGTTCAACTTAAGTGTAGGGGAAATAAGCCTTAGAAACTATTTCTCCATTTGTCATTTGCTTTGTCCTTAAAAAGATGGGTAATATATCGAAACATAGCATAAAAAGGGTAATTTTTACCAAAATTTAAATTTTTTTATTACACATACCGACGAAAACCGAGTATTATTAGCGTCCCATGGATAGGAATTTATATGACTAGCACAAAACCCCAAAATTCCACCCCAAAAATGTGAGGTTCGCCCCTAGATCTTTAGGAATTCGGGTACCTATCATCGGTAGCCCAAGATGATTTTTATCTTTACCCGGTTCGAGTTAAGGAGTGAGCAGTCACGTGTATCTATTCCGCGGATACGGATGTGTACATGTGGTCTTTGTCGCCTTTTCTGGAATGTCTGGTGTTAGTAAAATTCATATGAGTGTACCGGTAGTATATTAAATTCTAGAACTTGTTTTAGTGATGCATCCCGAGACCGCATAGTAAGTATTAAGATTTGCTTAATAAGAGGAATTAGGATTAACCCATGTTTTAAACCTGTAATTATTATGATTCCCCACCGATCAAATAACTATCCACAACCTATGCCACACACACCTATATTCAGGATACCCTAGTACAACCCTCTGAGCCTATCCTTTTTCACAGTTCTCGTAATTATCAGTGTTAACAGGACTATTAATCAAGAGCATGACACCCCCCCCTTTAAAAACAATCGTCCTACCCATAAGGCCTTACCTACCTTATAGTAACGCGACCTAGTAAATTATTGTTTTTAACCCCAAGTATAATTATAGAGTGGGGGGGGGGGCAAACGGTTTTGCTAAGCCGCTTTAACCTATGTAATACAGTTTTGGGACATTGGGATTCATGGTAATATTTATTAGCAGAAGAATGGGGAAGAAAAATTAAGTCAATACCCCTATATGTTTGTCAAATGATATTCTATGATTATTTTGATCCACTCAAATTCGGGTCATGTAGTTAGATTGTAAAATACGAGCATGTAAAAGCTCAAGTGTAGGGTACAGTATATAAACCCCATGTTATGTATTATGTCTTCAAAACAAAAGAGATTGATGTAGAGTTTATGTAGTGAGTTTGTACCATATCGACCGAGTCTTGGCTTAGCAACCAAACCAGCGTGTATTGTAAAAAAATAATTAGCTAACCCTTCACTCCAAATCACACGACCCAAAGTCACCACCCAAATCCAAAATAATCCCATCCATTTCCGTTTCCATATATGTTAACTTACACCTACACCCCACAACCCTTTAAAAGACCTCTTAGATAGAAAGAATAATACTTAGCAACCTAGCGTGAAGGTTTGATTCTCTTTACCAGCCTAAGAAATTTATATGCTATAAAGGTAATGAGTGTGATTTTTCGTTTCCCCATATGTTTATAATTCATTATACACCCAGTGAAAGAGAGAATCCTAGAACACTTATTGATGTGCAGTATATATTTATCTGCGCTTCTTTAATTACGAGTCTAGGAAGAGTTTTGTTGTAGAATATTTTTAAATAGTAAGGTGACCCCTCATACTGTTATTGTCCAGATAGAAAAGCTCATTTGCTTGAGGACAAGCAAATCCCAGGTGTAGGGGTATTTGATGAGGTGATATTTTATACACTTTTTGGGTCGTATAACCCCAAAATTGTGGTGTTTTTTTTATGCCCAAAATAGGTACGTAATCGTTCCTTTTCAGGTATTTCACATTTAGAAGACATTTGATGAATTACACGTGACTTGGGCTCATTTGGAGAAGAAACAGACAAGATTACAAACCAACACCAAGACTCTTGAAGATTTGTGCTCACAGAATCTTGGAGACGGCGTCACAAGCCATACACGACGCCGTCACAACTCATCAAGTGACGACGTCACATATTTCAAGACGGCGTCAGCCCGCACCGACTCAAACATAGATCTAGAAGGTTCATTTTACGACGGCGTCACGATTAAAATGCGAACGCTATCACTACGATTTCTTATATATACAAACCCGAATTTAGGGTTTTGAGGTTGTAACTTTAGAATAAAAAGAGGGTACGAACCCTAGTTTGTTTAGCAGCTGTAGGAGACGATTTTAGGGCTTAAAAACCCTATTGTACCTCTTCCCATCATGGTATTAATTCAAGTAAAGATTTACATAATCATTCAATATGTCCTATGATGTTGTGTTATTTAATGCACTAGCTTTATTCTTAACATGCTGGCTAAACTTATTATTTTTTATTTGATGATTGTATTGAAACCTTAATGTAGATCTTATGGTGTTGCTCTCTTGTGCTGATGTGCACTAGATTTTAGAAACCAGCGTTTTTGTCTAATAAATCGCTTTGATATGTCCAGGAAACGTGATTGTGTAGAAATGATACATCAGTAACAATCTTCATACTATCTTGCCCCCTAATATGTTGACCCACTTTTACTATATTTTAACATGCACTTAGTAAACTCCTAGGCCGGTAATAGTCTTCCATACAGTAACATTCCGTATGTATCAGTCATTTACGACGTCACATATTTCACAAATTATTTTTTTCTCTTTCTCAGTACGTGTTTACTTTAAATTTTAATAGTAATTAATCCGCGTAAGCTATAAAACAACAATCTAATGTAAACGGAAACCAAACAATTAAAGTTTTCGTCAAGCGAGCAATATATTATTTCTACGAAAGTATTAATTAACTTATTATATTTTATTTTTATTGGTTACGTAACACATTTACGTTTCGCAATTAAATACATTTAGGCATACCCGGAAGCACCAAAACTTTTCTACGCTTCAACAAATACCCATTTTTATACCCAATGCCCAAAGTTTTATAAAAATGAACCTATACTTATCCCATGGGCCGAATTATATGCAAAAAGAAACAGCTAGGAAAACAATTTTCAAGTATTATCTTTATGCACTTATACTACAACTTGTACAACAAAGATTATACTTGATATTTATTAAAATATCAAAGAAATTTCCTAGCCAATACTAAGCCCTTATTTTCATGAGATGATATGCATATTAGGAGACATCTAGCACACAAATCTTTTACAAAGTCATGTACTACAACAACTCATTAAAACTAGGATAAGCTTCAATAGTATATTGGACCAAGACTTCCTTGGTTTACTCTTTCTTGTTTTTTTAGCCGTGTACCCCCTTGGACAAATATTTGGTCTTTGACTTCACTAAGAGCTTATACTTGTAATATAAATAAGATGCATTATTATTAGTTTCTCATACACAACTCTTTCTTTAGTAAAAATTTCACCACATCTCTCTTGTTTCCATCTCTTACCCACGGCCCAACCTAAAAACCCTCAAATAATTCACACAATTTATTTTATCAAGTATACAAGTAATCCCACATTATACCTAAGGCCAAACCATGGCGGGTATTTTTAAAGGCTTGTAAAGTTTTTACAAGGGTTAAGCAAGATTAAAGCAAGTTAAGGTTTTCTTGGAAAGTTAGGGTTTTCACCCTTTATTTTCAAGCTAAGGTTTAAATCACAAGGGTGTGATTTGTTTGTCATTCTTCACTCATTCACCTAAGGTTATCTAAAACCTTAATCATTTTTTTTACTACTTATGATTTCATGTGTATAATGTTTATATAGTTAAATCACCATTTAGGATACTTATAAACATGTAAAATGGATTTTTATTGTGATTATGATTTCATATACTTTTACATATATCATATGGTTGCTAATATCATGTTTTAATGTAAATGTAAGTGTTGTAAAAAATTTTGTTAGGTATAAAAAGTATATATATAATCAAGTTAATTAAAAGTTTACTTATTAAAAATTATGGACAAATAAGTGTAAAGGACTTGTGATCATGGACAAATCTTGGACAATATGGACTAATGGACTCTATAATATATAAGACGTATGACATAAAGGATTGTGGAAGATTTGTGGTATTTTATTAAGTTGAAGAGTATATAAAAAACAAGTGTATATAATTAATTAGGTAAACGATATAAAAGGGTTGTTTTGGTTCGAATTCCAAAGCATGGATTTTATTGTTTATAAAAATAGTACGTCTCATGACGATTCCAAAAAGCTAAGAAACTCGAAAAACCGATTTATAACGAAGTAGATACGACGATTACAAGTTTACGATAATTAATACTTTTATAAAAATAATTTTATAAAAAAATTACTGTTCATCCGGAACATTTATTTTTGGAACCATCATAAATAAAAAGATTTTTTTATACGAGAACGTTCTCGAAAAGAAATCGCAAAAACGATCTAAAACATAGTAAGAAAACGAAGTTTTCCATAGTTAACGAACATTATTTATAAAAGCTGAAAAAAACCTAAATGCTTCGCAGCTATCTGAAACTCATTTTTGAGGAACCTTCGGGTCGATATGAAGCCGAATGTAAAACTACAAAGTTGTTCAACACGACATTTACATAAACCTGCCGATTTCAAATTTTCGGATGTATAGTTTGTAAACTATACACTTTTTCTGACATGAATAGTGTTGGTTCGTTTTAAATAAATTTTTGCGAAACATTTTAAAATCATTTATATAATATTTATTCCAGTCGTTAAACTTTAACAAATATAATTTTAAAGGACAATTAAATTATTTATTCGATAATACGAGTACGACACTTGTATTTGTTTAACAAAAATGCGATTTAAAAATGATATCATAAACACAATAGATGGTGTTGATTAGCTATAAAGTAATATATATGTTTAAGGTACTTAGTAAACTTATACTCTATATTAATTTAGGTTGCTTCCGTCGTTGCCGTAACGCATTGTTCTGTTGTAATTGGAGTTAATCATAACTCGGGTAGTATTCAAGCCATTTTCAACGTTACTTGTTTTCCAACTCAACGAGTTGGAATTACATGCTTGTTTTACTACGGACACAAGTGTTTTAAACTATATGCTACCAAATTATTGCCTGATTATTATTGCCTAAGTTACCCATAGTGCCATCTAAGTCCTAAAATCATGAACCACAATTGCAATTATAGTGAGCGCAGTGATGTGGATAGAACTATCGGTACTAACAACCACACTGGAAATTTATGGTCACAAGTTGATCATGGTGCATTTAAACATAGAGAACTTTATACTGTTTTGGCATAACCTTACCTATTTGTTGGCAACAACATTTAAGGCTTCGGGGTCATGAGCTTAGTGCAATAATACATGTTTTTGGACTACTGAATTTGTTTCATAGTCTACCATTACTTAAATCTTGTGATCCACACTTTTACAGACAAACCTATGAATTCACTCAACCTTTGTGTTGACTTTTAGCATGTTTAAAAATCAGGTCCTATGGTATAGCTTGATGGGAAGCCAGTGATGGATATCAATGAAGATGGATTATATTATATTTAAATCGATGCAACTTTATCTATAAAAACTTAAGTCACCTTTTGGTATATGAAACTTTTGTTTAAATAAAAACTTATGTGGAAGTGTTTTATGACTTTAAAACTTATGGGACCTAATTTAAGAACTATGATATTTTGGCTATGGCTCGAATGAAATCTTATCTTAAAACGTCAAATTAAGTCGTTTCCTATATCTTTGGATTGTTGTGCTATTGAATTCCACCCCAATGCAACTATTCCGTTGTCTGTCCAATTTTGGGTGTGACAGATTGGTATCAAGAGCCAAGTTATAGGGAACAGGTCATTTTCAAAACCTGAGACTATAACCAAATTTTTTACAGAATTATCATTTCTATTATTTTCAAATTATAAATCCTTCATCCTATGTGATATCCGCGCGCTCATTCCCTGATCTTTACTTACTCTTCTGATATCATTGTTGTATTAAAAATTTTAAAAATAATCCCTTGTTAAAGTTCGACCCTTATGTCCTATCCTTTGCGTATTACTATTCATTCTGTGTCGGACGAATATATAAATATTTGACCATTCTAATTAATTCATGATATTATAGAATTTCTATTTATCTAGGTTATAACATATACCTCTACTCAATGTACTCTTACAAATCTTACCGATTTTCTACATGTATTTATTTACATGAATCATGCCCCCCAGAGATAGAAAAAGAATTCTATTTAAGAGTTTGGTGGAAAAAGCGTGTGGCTAAAGCTGATTAAAGAATACGAAAAGTCTATAGGCTAAACTAGATAGGCTGGAATGTTCAGGAGAAAACCCCTGGGAATGCTGAGGAACTATAATGATGCAGTTGTTCGCACAAGCCTTTCAAAATGAAAAGCGTCACTCCTTAATGGGAGACTAGGTTGTTGAGGTTAAGCTTGGATTAGAAAACGGTTGAGCAATTGTTTTGAAACTGCAAGTTGTGCGATGAAAAAGATAAGTTTTATGTTGCTGCTAGTACTTTCGAGGGTCGTGCGTTAACATGGTGGAATGGGACTGTGCACACTCTAGGCTCGTCAATGCTAACCATATTCCATGGACTAAATTCAAGACGATGATGACTACGGAATACTGCCCAGCAACTGAATCCAAAGGATTAGCAAGAGCTCTGGAGTTTTGACTCTGAAGGAGACGACTTTAAGCATACAAACAATTTTTCCATGAGTTGGCCTGATGTGTCCCCTGAATTGGTGCCCCACAGAAAAGAAAGAAATTGAGAGTATATTCGAGTTTTCCTGAAAGAACCAAAGAAAATAACACTTCTCAAACCTTCAACCTACATGAAGTCATTCAACATGGCTCGTAGAACTGGTAGATCAAAGCAGTCCAGGTAGGCTACCAGAATTGGGAAAGCAATAAAAGGAAGTGGGAAGACCACCAAAGAAACAACAACAACAACAACCGCAACCGAAACAACAACTATCACCAACAACAAAACAGGAGGCAGGAAACTGCCAGGGCCTATGCTGCAGCCCCACGAGAATAGGGGTTTATGCAGGAATCTACCAAAGTGAAACGTTGCAACATTCCACCAAAGTGGGCGAGCCCTCCAAAGTTGTCAGAAGTGCCAAACAGAACTGGTCATCTAAGAATGATTGTAGGAGCTATACTTCCCAAGTGATAGTAAGATTTCCTGCAAATGCGACCATGTTAGGTGTTGGTGATCAAAGGACATCTTAAGAACAAGTGTCCAAAGGCGAGTAACAACATAATGAGGAGCTCGTGCGAGAGCGTTACTTGTGGTTGAAAATCCATATCAAATCCTAGATGTGGTCACGGTATGTTTTTCTTCTTAATGATCACTACCTTGTATCCTCTTTGTTCTGTGGCTGATAAGATTTTTGTATCTTCTGCGTTTACACCTTTTATTGATATTGCCCAACCGCTTTAAACACTAGTTACAAAGTAGAGTTAGCCGATGGAAAAGTTGTTAGCACCGATACCATCTTACGTAGTTGCACCTTAGTCTTGCTTAATCACGTGTTCAAAATCGACTTGTTACCGACCCGTCTAGAAATTTTTGATTTTCATTTAATTGCATGTGGATTGGTTGTCCTACCTATCGAGCTGTCATAGATGTATAATGAAAAGTTGTCCTGATTCCTCTTCCAATGGCGAGATTCTTGAAGTACAAGGCGAGAGGCCGGAAAAAGGACCATGGATCACTTGCGTGTATCAAGGCTGATGAAAGGAAGCTTGATGACATTCGGTTGTCTGCGTTTCTCTGGGTATTTCAATGAAACCAGCAGGTTTACCTCTTTGGCGAAGAGGATAGAATTCCGCATAGATCAGAACCAGGTGCGTCCGCTAGTTTGTTAAAATAACAATACCGATTAGCTCCGTCAGAGATGGCTAGAGTTGTCGAACCAAATAAAAGAGCATGCAAGAAAAGGCTTCATTCGACCTAGTCCCCTCACCATGGGGAGCACCGTCTTTTGTTAAGAAGAAAGATGGTGCGATGAGAATGTGTATTGACTACAGGGAATTAAATAAGTTAACTATAAAGAACCGCTATCCTCTCCCCAGAATTGACAACTTGTTTGATCAATTACAAGGTGCGTGTTGTTTCTCGAAGATAGATCTTCGCTCGGGATATCATCAGTTGAGAGTCCGAGAGGAAGATATACCGAAGACCGCGTTTAGAACTCGATACGGGCACTTTGAGTTCACAGTCATGCCATTTGGGCTGACGAACGCACCAGCAATATTCATGGCTTTAATGAACCACGTCTGCAAACCGATTTGACAAATTCTAATTGAGTTCATTGACGACTCTTATCTACTCCAAAGTCAGAGGAAGAACATGAAGTCCACCTGAAGACGATTTTAGACTTACTCAAGAAGGAGAAGTTATACGCCAAATTTTCAAAGTGCGAGTTTTGGTTGAAAGAGGTTCAGTTCCTCAATGTATTTTTGGTATGTTTTTATTCTTTTAAGTTCGTTTTAAATGGAAACTGGTATGTGTAATTAAACACATATCAGTCACCAACAGAAATCCGTTCGTTTCTAGGATTGGCAGGATACTACCGAAGGTTTATCGAGAATTTCTCCAAGATCGTCAAGCCTCTCACCTTGTTGACTCAAAAGAATAAGACATATGTGTGGGGAAATGAACAAGATGAAGTTTTTCGCATTCTGAAGGAGAAGCTATGCAATGCTCCTGTGTTAGCACTCCCTAATGGACCAGACGACTTTGTGGTCTATTGTGATGCATCGAAACAAGGTTTTGGATGCGTGCTGATGCAGCGGGGCAAAGTGATAGCGTATGCGTCAAGACAGTTGAAGATGCATGAGAAGAATTATACCACCCACGACCTGGAATTGGGTGCGGTGGTGTTCGCTCTTAAAATCTGGAGACATTATCTTTATAGGACGAAAAGTGTTATCTACACTGACCACAAGAGTCTTCAGTACATATTTGACCAGAAATAGTTGAATATGCGCCAAAGGCGGTGGATCGAGCTGCCCAGTGACTACGAATGTGAGATCAAATACCACCCGGGCAAGGCAAATGTGGTGGCAGATGCCTTGAGTAGAAAAGAAAGGCTCAAGCCAAGGCGAGTACGTGCTATGAGTATTACTATTCAGTCTGGACTTAAGACTAAGATTTTGGAAGCACATGGCGAAGCTTCCAAGGATCTCAAAGCCCCAGCTGAATGGCTAAGAGGATTAGAAACACACTTTGAGCGACGAGATGATGGTGGAATTTACTTCTTTGATCGTATCTGGATTCCATCAGTTGGTGGTGTAAGGAAATTGATTATGGATGAAGCTCATACTTCTAGATATTCAATACATCCGGGTGCGGATAAGATGTACTATGATCTAAGAGACTTGTATTGGTGGCCTGGTATGAAGAGAGACGTTGCTGAGTACGTTAGCAGGTGTCTTACATGCTCTAAGATTAAAGCCGAACATCAGAAACCCTCAGGATTACTTCAGCAACCAGAAATTCCTGAGTGGAAATGAGAGAAGATAACAATGGACTTGGTTACGAAGTTGCCTAGAAGCAGCAGTGGGTATGATGCGATTTGGGTCATTGTAGATAGATTGACCAAGTCGGCTCACTTCTTACCTATTCGTGAAGATTACAAAATGGAGAAGCTGGCAAGGATTTATATCAACGAGATTGTAGCAAGACATGGTGTGCCGGTGTCAATCATTTTAGACCGTGATGGTCGATTCGCGTCACACTTATGGCGAGCTCTTCAGAAGGCGTTGGGTACAAAACTACACATGAGTACAACTTACCACCCTGAGACCGACGGTCAAAGTGAGCGTACTATTCAGACGCTGGAGGATATGCTTCGAGCTTGTGTTATGGATTTTGATGGGAGTTGGGATACTCATCTCCCGTTGATTGAGTTTTCTTATAATAACAGTTACCACAAGAGCATTAAGTGCGCACCTTTCGAGGCTCTATACGGGCAGAAATGTAAATCTCCCGTGATATGGGCTGAAGTTGGAGAAAGTCAACTTATTGGGCCAGAAATCATGCAGGAAACTACAGAAAAGATTGTTCAGATTAAGGAAAGGATGAAGATGGCTTGGAGTCGCCAGAAAAGCTATGCTGATAAGAGGCGTAAACCTCTTGAATTCAAAGTCGAGGACAAAGTGTTACTTAAGGTATCTCTATGGAAAGGTATGGTAAGATTTGGTAAGAAAGGAAAGCTAGCACCACGGTATGTGGGACCATTTGAAATAGTAGAGTATGTTAGACCAGTAGCTTATCGGATGAAGTTACCCCAGGATCTAAGTTGTATTCACGACACGTTTCATGTGTCGAACCTCAAGAAGTGCTTGGCTAAGTCAGATATTCAAGTGCCTTTGGAAGAGATAGAGATTGATGAAAATCTATGTTTTGTCAAAGAACCCATCGAGATCGTGGCTCGGGATGTGAAAAAGCTGAAGAGAAGAAGAATTCCTTTAGTTAAAGTTCGTTGGAACTCTCGGCAAGGAGCTGAGTATACTTGGGAGCGAGAAGATCAGTTCAAGACTAAGTACCCGCATCTTTTCGCCTCAACCTCGTCTACAGTCACCAGTTTAACTCTAGGGACCAGAGTTCCCTTAGGGGATCGACTGTGAGATTTCTTATTTTCAGGTAAATAAATTTATTATATTTTATTCTTAATTTTACCATTAAGTAAAAAAATTACTTTTTCTTTACCCGATTCGGTAAATTTCGTGTTTCTAGCTAAGTTTAAGCCGAAATTGAGAATCTCTTCCGTCTACGGGCCTATCGTAGTATAAAATTTCCATTATTCACCCCTAAGTTTTATAAACCTTATTTTTACCATTTTAGTTTTTACTTCCACACTTTTGCCATACTTCGCGTTTTTCTTTTCTTTACTTTTTTTTCGTTATACCTTACTTTAGATTAAACACTATACACAATAACTAAACAAAAAAAGTTTAATTAATGAAACTCTTTTCTTTTTTTTACCCATAACCGTCCCCCCCCCCCCATATCCCTACTTCACATTTCATTTTTTTATTTTCACCAACACATGTATGCAAAAAAACCATCCAAATTCCAAAAATCACCATATTCACCATCCTTGTGGGCTTCCATATGATTCCACCACCACCAACACATCTATCACATTTTTCTACTCAATTTATCCTTCACAACAAGTTTCTAAAGAACCTTGCAAAGTTTGGTTAAAATTAAAGAAGATTTATGATACTTTTGGTGATTTTTTTTTGCAAGTATTTGTTAGGGTTTTTACTAGATCAAGTGGGTAACATATTTTTAGTGAATTAGAAGATTAGTGTTGAAGGTTTTGGGTGTTTGGGTTGAACTTCAGCCATTGGTCTAGAGGGTTTTTATTGTGTTGATTGGTTGCTTTACTCATCTCTTTAGTAGGTATAACTCTCAATCTTTGATTTTCTTTAGATTTTTGGTCCATGCAAAAGCATTTTGGATTCTGGAAATTAGTAGTGTGTTGTGTTTATTGATTTGTTAATCAAATGATTATGGCATTTTATTGTGATTTTGTGAAATTTGAATGAAGTTTTGTTTGATTTTGATGAGGTATTAGTAGTTGGTTTGGACCAGCAGGTTGTAGGTTAATTTTCGAAATAATTTTGGTCATGGGGTACCTGGGTTAAGTTATAGGAATATAGATAAACATCTAAGGTACGTGTGGTGAATTGGATGGAGCGATAACTCCTTCGGATGACCGAGTTATCGTCATTTTAGTAAAAATAGTCAAATTTTGCATACGTTTAGGAAAAGGAGTATAACTCCAGAATTTTTCACTAACTTGTGAAAGTATAAAGTTGCTACCTGTAGAGGACACTTATAGATATCATATCCAATTGGCCTCATGTTTATAGCATATATGGATTATGATTTATGATCGTTTTCGTAGAGTAGAAAAATTCAGAAAATAAATTGTTTAGACACTAGAGGAAAAATTGGTAATTTCACATAGGTACTTGGTTTTTCTAGACTGTAAGGCCTGCATTTTTGAAAAGTAGACTCAAAAATTTTTCCGGAGGCAAAAACCTCATGTCTTTATGGATTACGAGTTTTGAATTATGAATCGGCCAAGTTGGTAAAATTCAGAATTTTGGTAAACAATGTGACTAGGCGTAAAAACTAAAGTGGGTAACTTTTTGTAAAAAGGCGGGTAAAGGGTAAACTAAAGACATGGTCTAAATGTTATTTTAATACAGATTAGGATAGGTAATTTTAGGTAAACATGATTTATAAAACTAGAATGCAATGCCATGCTTGTTCCGAGTGGAGTAAAACAATTTTGTAAAACCTTTGTTTGATTTCATCTTCTTTCGCGTGAGTAATAGTTTATTTTTCTAAGTTGCGTCATTTATTTTAGGTTGCTCTTAGGAGATTTGATTTACTTCAGCTTCTACATTATTGATTTTTCTGAATCGCCTATGGTGAGTTCATAGCCCCTTTTTCATTTCTTACTAGTTTTATAAAACTCCGGGAGAGGTTACATGCTATGTTTTTACGTGTGGACACAAGTATTTAAAAACCGTATGCTATGCCTAATATTAATGCCTCTTATTATTGCCTAACTGTCGCTACTGCTAATTAAGTCCCCTCTAAATCATGAACCGTTAATTGCTAATGTAGCAAGCATGAGTGTTATTGATAGATCTATTGGGACTGACAATCCCCGTCCGGGTAATTTAAACCATGTGCCATGTCAAACGGATGCATTTAACATTTGTAGTATTTTCTAGGTTGTTAGGCAGGACATCCTACCATGTGGGGAATCACCATTGCATTTATTGCAATACATGTTAAGCTCGGGGTCATGAGCTTTGTGCAATATTAGTTGTTTCGACATATGAATATGTTTCATTGTCGCCTTATTACTTGAATCTTGTGGTCCATAAATGCTTACTTATTTCTAAACCTATGAATTCACTCAACAATTTTGTTTACAGTTTATCATGTTTTAATCTCAGGTCCTAAGATATAAAGCATAGATGGGAGCCGCGTTGGATGATATTAAATTGGAAGGTTTATGTTCGTCATTTCATTCGATGCAAACTTGTCAAATGTTAACTGTATCAAAACTCATGTTAAGTTTTAAACTTATGAATACTTGGTACGTTTATGTCATTTAGAAAACTTTTGGGACCATGTTGTAAACTTTGATATTTTATAAGCATCGAATGTGAACTTTAAATTATAACGTCTCTTTAAGGTCGTTTCCTATTACTTGTAGTTTATGCGATGACGTCGCACCCCAATTGTTATCTTCCCGCTGCCGCCAGATTGTAGGGGTGTGACATAAATCACGCGTATAAATCACATGTATAAATCACGCGTATAAATCGAATGTATAAATCACGCGTATAAATCGCCTGTATAAATCATGCGTATAAATCGCCTGTATAAATCACACGTATAAATTGCCTGTATAAATCACGCGTATAAATCTCCCCTTTTAGACTGCGTATAAATTGCCCACTTAGGTGATAAATCGCCGCTTTGGAGAGTGTATAAATCGTTGCCTTTAAGAATAGGTATAAATCTCCGCATTCAAAAACGTATAAATCGCCGTATACCAGAAACGTATAAATCGCCGGATTAAAAAAAACGTATAAAAGCCGAATTCAAAAAAACGTATAAAAAACCTTAAGACTCAAAAACTTCAAATCACTTAAAGACACAATTTTTGACGTTTTTGTTTGATTTTTCTGGGACAACTTACTTTCCTAAGCCTATTAGAAGCATAAAAACACAAACTTTATAGATTTTAACACAAAAAATTTCGGATCAAGATTTTTGGTACAAAAAACTTTTCGAACCAAAAATACTCAAAAAAATGAAATCTTTTGAAGATTTTCAAAGTTTTTCTTTTAAACCTAGCTTATACTAATATAAATAAACAAGAAAGTAACAAACTTTATGGTTTTAGAACACACAAAGGATGAAATCTTTTGTGATGAGTTCGAACCAAACGTAGCACAAAAACAAACCAAATAGACGCACACAAAAATCACCAAAAACCCCTTGGCTCTTGATACCACATGTTAGGTTATCATTTTATCACCTTGACATACAAAATAAGAAAAATCTTAGAGAGAGAAAGAGGGTTTAGAGAGAGAAGTAAAAGAAAGAAAATGGTGACTTCTATTATGAGAAAAATAAGAAGCAACACCCTTCCTAACATGCTAGGAAGGGGTATTTATACTTAAATGAAGATAAGACCCTAAATGGGTCGTTTGGCTTTATCTTGGGCCGAGCCTAATACAAATGGGCTTTAACCCGACACCTAGGCCAAATTAGCTTAAATGAATTCCCGTAAACTACGTTTTTCTTATACAAGGCTCGGGAATAATAATGACCATCACTTTACATAAAAACACGGCTAACATAAAACCTGATATTAATCATTACAATCATATGACTCGAAACTGATGTGAATTAATCTAAACAATTTATTTTAAATGTTTGAATTGGTTCTTATAAACCGGATATTTTCCCCTACACTTATTTTATGCAAAATACCTTTGATTATCAATAAGACAAAGTTAAAAACAAAACAAAGCATGATTACAAAAATAATTCAAACATAAAAGAATAAACGAGAAGAATTAAAACATAAGACACTCTTAAATGCCAAAAATAAATATTGGGTTGCCTCCCAAAAAATACTTTTCTTTATTATTGAGTCTTTTAGCTAGACTCGAAGTCACACGTCCTTACGTAACTTCGTCTTCATCCTTTACTTCACACTCTTCCTTCATGGACGCTGGTCGTTCATTTTTGAGGATCTTGCTCCTCCATTGGTCATACTTCATTTCCTTATCTTGATGAAGCTTGATTTTTTCCTCCCATTCTAGAACTAACCTGTTGACGGTCATCGTGGGGGCTATTGGATATATGTCATTTTTAATTCCCTTCTCGATTCTAGAGTAGGGTTCAGGTGTCCTGTGGAAACTTTTCTTACTCTTCCCAGATCTTAAGATTACCGTCCCCTTATCAAACTTAATTACGGCCTTAGATGTAGTCAAGAATGGTGTTCCTAAGATGAAGGGCCTTTTTTGTCCTCTCTTATGTCTAAAATCAAGAAGTCCACGGGATACACATAACCAGCAACATCCACTAATACATCTTCGGCTATTCCTAAGGGATATATATACGAATGACTTGCTAGGGAAAGCTTAATGTTAGTCTATGCAGGTCTTTCGTCAGTTAGCTTATTATAGATAGAATAGTGCATGATGTTCACCTCAGATCCTTGGTCAACCAAAGCATTCATGTTTCTTAACCTCCCTATGTTACATGGTATTTCAAAATTTCCTCCTATATCCTCCTTCTTGGTTATTTTTTCTTAAGAATTGCGTCATGCACAGGCCCCATAGGTAATAAGTTGTAAGTCTTTCATTTTGTTTTTCTAATTAGGTTATGACATGAATCATTAATCCTCCCACACTGTCTGACATATGATTTTCTAAAGTCCCACAATAGTTTTTTATTGCATTTAAGCTTCAGGTGTATACAATATTGCTGGGAAACTAGCAGCTCCTGCTGCTCATCCTTTCATTCTTGTGGACATTCTCCTCCGTACTATTGGCTAGCTTGTCATCGGCCTTTCTTTCAACTTCATTTTTCATTTCAACTTCCTTAGGAGGTTCTTCTTCATCAGATTTGCCAGGCTCTACTATGCCTTCATCAATTGGTCTGTTGTTTTCTATGTTTTCTTCTTCCTCCATTCGAATAAGGGAGATGGAGTTGACGTTCTTAGTAATGGGGTGTCTAGCCTCTTCTCTAATTAATATCTTTTTCAGAGCTCGAATGGCTGTGAATTCTTTAAGAAGTCTGAACATTTCCCCCATTCTATTGTTGATCTCATCTGGTTGTTTAAGGATGGCAATTTCTAACATCTCCATCTTTTTGGAGTGTGCTGCCATGTAATCTCATACTCGAGCCTCAAAATTGGTTCCTAGTGCTTGGGGCTAAGGGTTTGGATGAATACGATTTCGCAAAGCAAAGGGATCCTGATTTGGTGGTTCACCAAGGCCTTGTGGAAGGGGATTTGAGGAAACTTATAACACCCCGTGTTTTAGGTTCATTGACATCGTCAATAAATTCACTAAGTATTTTTAGTATTGTACGCGTTTGCTTTAAACCGTAATCGTTAAGTTAAATCGCGTAAGCTAAAAATGATCATTCAATGTAAACGGGCATCAAACAATTAAATGTTTACATCAAGCAAGTGTTAAGTAATTATTTTAAGTATAATTATTAACTTTGTTTATTTTATTTTATTGGTTACGTAAATTGTTTACGTTTCGCGATAAAAGTACGTTTAGGCATACCCGGAACCACCATAATTAATTTACGCTTCAACAAATGCTTATTTTTATTTTCAATGATCAAAGTTTATAAAACTTTTACCCCACTTATCAAATGGGATGCCTCATATATACAAGAAATAAGCAAGACCTATTCAATTTACAAGTATACTTTCTAAATTAAATCTACAACTTACACTTTACATTATAACATTATACTTTCATTTTTCAAGTATATACTTTCCATTTGCCTTAGGCTAGATATTTCCTCCATAATTTCATGGGATGATTCACACTTTAGGGAACATAAGGACTTATAAACCGTATCTAAGGTCATGTGCAAGTATGGGATGTGTAAGACTTAAATCAAGACTAGTGATTTTGACCAACTATTACCCTAAAACCCTCAAGTTGCCGTCCCCCCCCCCTTGGTCTTTATAGTCTTTGTTTACTTCACTTAGCTAGTCCTTTGTATACTTATAAGTCTTGCAAGTAGTAAGAAAGATATCATACACTCTTTAAACACTTAAGAAAAAATAAATTTCTCTCCCTTTTTGCTCTTATTAACCCACGCATCAAACACCCCTTTTGTATAATTCATAGCTTGTTTTTTCCATTTCCTTACACACATTCCTACATCTTATTCTAAAGATTCCTTAAGTGGTTTGCACATGGTTGGTAAAGGTTTTGAAAAGCAAGATTAGGGTTTCTATTGAATTAGGGTTTCTAAGCTTGTAAGCTTTGGTTTTTCATCTAAACAAGGGTTTAGATTGTGTTGGTTATCATCTTACATCATCATAAGGTTACCTAAAACCCTTTATGTCTTTACATTTATCATTTTATGTGTATATATGTTCTTTATAGCAAAAATCACCATTTAGGACTTTTAAACATGTAAAAAGAGTTTTTACTTGTGATCATCATTTTGTACACTTTTTCATATGTTATGTAGATGATAATATCATGATTTAATGGCTTATATAGTTTGGTATCATTTGGTTTTATGTATAAAAGCTTGTACATACATTGTTGAATTAGGGTTTTACTTATAAACTTGTAATTAAAAGTTACCAAGTAAGTTGTGATTTAATGGTGTTATAAAGGACTTGATAATATGGACTCATGGACAAGATATGGACATTATTATATGTAACACATATGATAGATAAGACTATAAAGACTTGTGGTAATTTACTAAATTGAAAAGTGTATAAAACAAGTTATATAAATAAGTATACAAATGGATTTCAAAAGGGCTGTTTGATTTCGAATTCAAGATAGTAGGTTTGATATTTTATAAATATAGTACACCTCATGATGATTCCAAAAAGGTAAGAAACTCGAAAAATGGATTAATAACGAAAAAGATACGTAGTTTACGAGTTTTACGATATTAAACGGAAGTTTAAAGAATTTTTTATAAAACTTGTTATAAAAAAATTCTACAAAACAGGAGGTGTGGTATTTTTATTATTTAACACATATTTTTAGGATTCCAAAACAATAAGAAACGTAATTTTTGATTAAAACGAAGAAGTTATGAATTACGCTAGTTTATATACTTAAAATGTATAAAAATACTTTTATTAAAAATCCCAGTTTTATAAAAGTACTGTTATTACAGAAAACATTTTATTTGTTCTTAACCTCATAAATAAATAGAACTTTCAATTTTGAGAACGTGCTCGAAAGAATTACTAAAAACGGAGCTAAAACGAATAAAATACGACGTTTACGATAATTAAAGTTTATAAAAGTAATTTTATAAACTATGAACAGTAAAAAACTACTGTTCATCAGCAGACCCCACTTTATAAAAATGTGATAATTTTGATAACAAAGACGTGCTCGAAGGAATCGCTAAAATCGGGATTAAAACGAATAAGTTGTTGCATTTACGGGTTTTACGACAATTAAATTTATAAAAGTAAATTTATAAAATGTCATAAACAGTAAAAGTACTGTTCATCAGAAGGTTATAAAATATAAAAATGTAATATTTTTATATCACCTTAATACGAAGACGTGGACGTAAGAAACGCGAGAAACGGGTTTAAAACGGGAAAGTTATGCTAGTTTTTCTAAAACGATAATTATAAACATTTTCGCTTTATAACAACGATTTATAAATTACAAATAGATGGTGATGAGCTATATAGGATTGTATACGATATTAGTTATCGAAGTGCATAGTACTTATACGACCTATGTTTGATTAGGTTGCCTTCGGATTCGTCCGTGACTCGTTATTTCACTTACTCGATTATTACTCATTCACTTCACTGCTGAGGTGAGTTCATAGCCCCACGTTTTACATGATTTTGTTTTATAAGTTTTTGGGGTGAGAAACATGCATTGTTTTACAATTGGACACAAGTGGATACTTTTACATTATGATTACGTGTTGCCTAAGTAGCGATAACCCTAGTTGAGCCCATTATCATAAACTGTCAGTTACTGGATTGTGAGCGCGAATGTTATGAATAGATCTATTGGGATTGACATCCCCGTTCGGGTGATTAGCTATCACTGGGCAAACGAACGTATACCATGTCGAACATAGGATGTTGCGGGTTAGAACATCATCATGGGCAATGTAGGCCATTTATATGGTATTCATTTATGTCGAGCTTCAGTGTCATGAGCTTAGGGCAACATAATTACATTTATATGATGTCTGCATCTGTTGCATTATCATACACTTGGGAAATCTTGTGGTCCTACAATATAGTTTATCTAAGACTATGGATTCAACCAACTTTATTGTGCATTTTAAAGGCAATGTTTTTCAGGAGGTCAATAAGCACGAGGTGTAGGGATACAATTGGTGGGTTTTGATTTTGGATTATCATGCATAAGATTTGTCGCATCACATTTTGTATATTTGTTATGCGGCTAGAAATCTTTGTATTTTTGAACAGTGAACAAGTGAAGCTTCGGGTTATGTAACAAATAATTTGTTAAATCCAATGTTATCGGTTTAAATGACTTTTTTGGTCGTTCTTATATATCTTGTGTTATTATCTATGAAGTATCTCGCCCCCGGACCCTTTATTCCGCTGCGACAATTTGGGGGTGTTAACAACTTGCTTTGGCGTATGCTTGTGGGACGTGCTTTCGGAGCTTACTCTAAGTGCCAGTCTAGACTTTTAGCAAGAAATTATTTGTCTTCCAGCTCAAGGAGTCTTCGGTTAGGGTTTTTCAAAAGTTTTTAAGATGTTGAAATGGGCCTTGACGTTTGACAAAAGTCTTTGGAATCTTTCCAGCCCTCGTGGTCGTAGGATGAGCAAGGTTTCAATGAGCTCCCAACATTCCGGCATTCTTATTGCGGAGCTTAACACCGACGGTGCGGTTAATTTTGTATTTAAGGTGAAAGGAGACATGATCATAAAAAATAGATTTGAAGCCATTGATCGATGCCATGATGGGGGACTTTTTGGAGTAAGTCCTTAAAATGAGTCCATGCTTCAGAAAGATATTTTGATTGATGTCGTTGGAACATCAAGATGTCGTTACGGAGTTTTGCAGTCCTTCCGATGGGAAAGAATTGGCAAGGAAACGATTCGTATGATCCTAGTATATGAGTGGATCTGTTGGAAAGACGTTCAAGCCAATTGCTAGCTTGATTGCAAAGGGGAAATTGAAATAAAACCAGGGGGGGGCGTGTTCTTTCCCTATTTGTAACATCAAGGTCAAGTGAGTCCATAAGTTTTAAGAAATCCTTGAGATGTTGGTTTGGATCCTCGGACCGAAGTCCATGGAATGAGTATTCGTTTTGCACCAACCGAATGGTATCGGATCGAAGAGGTACCATATTGTTCCTTTCAGAGAGCTCAATGGTGTTCCTATAGCCCTCGTGGCTAGGTTTGGAGTAATCTCTAAGAGTATGGATAGGATTTTCGTCTCCCATGCTGGTCAACGAAAATGATTTACGAAACAAATAACACAAGGAAAAGATAGATACGAGAAAGCTAATATTACGTGAAATAATATCTAACTTGGAAATGATTCAAGCGCAGTAGACCTAAGTTAAGCAATGGTTCAAACCATAACTATTCCCATGCAGCGGCGCCAAAAAATTGATGAGGTGGTCGTAAAGACTTCACAGATGTTTTACATGTCCCCTAGGCAGTGTACCTAAACCGTTGTAGTGTAGTACGGTGATGTCATATAGTAACGTTCACTTTATTATATCATTTATCCCATCTGTTTTGCCTACTTTTATATAATTATTGCATTATTTGGTACTTAATTGTTTTAAAGTTGATAAATGCAGTAATTCATGAGTGTTTTGTGAAGACAAGCTAAAAGGCGCATAATTTGGAGCTAAAACGAAGACATTTAGATTGCTGAAATTTCACCATACGCCCATTTTCAACTAAGAGATGGTGTATCTGCGCCAAGACTTCACAAGAAAATGCGTTTGACCAATTCTCAATATGGCGTATCCATTCTGTCTACATACGCCGTATCTGCGCCAAGACTTCCCAATAAATTTTTCAAAACTAAAACTTTTATCAAGAATCTAAATGTTAATATCATGACTTGTAATCATCTTAGCAATGGGATGTCATTCACTTTCCTAATCAATAATTTGTATGTGCCATTTGGCATCCCGTTTGACCCTAAACTGTTTTATAAGGATGGATAAATTGGATAAGTGTCGAACTTAAAGACCAGCTGAATCAAAAGTGCTTCGGGAGTTAACCGGTCATTTTAATTGTTAGTAGTATTTTATTTATTTGTTGCAGTGTCTGTCTTCCCCAAGACTCTCGATATGCCATATCGATTCCCTCTGGTACGGGTATAGATTGTTTAAGACGTTATTCGTTTAAAAACTTAATATTTTATTTCTTTGTATTTAATTGTTTTCTACAAGAACAATATGGCGTATCCCAGGGTTTGGGATACGGCGTATTGATCCCTGTACAGTTGTATGTTTAATTGTTTTCTTGTACCATTGTAGTGAGATAGAAATTGCACTTGTCTTCTAATCCTTTATGCAGTACCTTGCTAAAACTATGATATGGTATAATCTAAAAAGGACATGTGTTAAACTTATCCGGGCATGATGAAGCCCTAGTCAATACACTTTTTGCTCAAGAACTCATCTTGGAGAAGTATTCATGGAGCAAAACATCAGGGAGTTTTCTGTTCTAATTCTATTTTTCCCTTATTATTTAATTGTTTTATCTATACAACGAGGACGTTGTATAATTTAAGTGGGGGGTGGAGAATTAGAATACACTTGTCTTCTTTTTTACAAAATAACATGCTACGAACCTAAAAGTGCTTTTAAAATAGGCCAAATTTAAAAAAAATTGTATGACAATTTTGTAAATCACAAGTTCATTTCCTAGCGCACTATAACCCTTGTTAGTCATATAGTGAGAATTTAGCCTATTCCATTTCCAATTGTTTACTAAAAATTCCACAAAATTATGAGTGTGTCGATGATGTAGTGGACTTTAGAACTTGGCCTCGTATATCACTCGAGACCGCCATGATTAGTACTATGGATTTAGATGGAGGAACAAGTTCAACTGATAAATTTCTAGGATTAAACCAAATAGCCTACATGTCGTAAAAATAACTAACCACATGGTTAGTTAACTCCCGGGTAACCCTTGTTTACTCTTAATTTTTTGAGTAAAAATCCCTGAACAACCTATTGAGCCATTCATTTCTTTTTGTACACCATATTATATGTTTCGTTACACCTTTGCACCTTAGCATACCGTGTAGATTAAGCCTATTTTCATCAATGTTGCTAGTTGCTTTCATGTAAAGTTTTGTATTTCCTGTGTCAAAGTAAAAAATTTCTATCTCTGTAATGGTCGGGAAATTGCACAATGCAATGGGAAAAATATGTAGCTCGTAAGTTTCGCTACTTTTGCGATTATGAATCATGTCCGAAGAAGAAGTATTACAAGGAAAAGATTATCCAGACAAATTATGATAGTGAAGACGGTGGAATTAAACCGAGATTTATGATGTTTTGTTGAAAAAAATGAGAAGAAAGAAAAATAGTCGGTTCAAAAGAAGTTTATACCGAAGGAATCACTTGGAAGGATCGATTATTCGTTGATACGTTACAAAAATCAACGATGTAAAGTCTTGTAAAAAGTGGCCGATATCACCACTTATGTAAAAGTTTGTAAAGAGCGGGATGTAAGGGAAGTTGACCGTTATGGGAACGCCAACTTAGGTTGTCTTTGTCATTTCTGTGATCGAGGCGTTTGTCTATATGTTCGAGTCTTTGTCATGGAACGGTCAGGGGAAAGTTACTAGCAACCGTACGTTATTTGTTGGCTTAATCTATTTGTTTTGTGAAATTTTGTTCTAACACCCATTTTACTTCCCTTTCCTAGCAACTAACCTTAATGTACACTCGAACGAGGACTTGTACGAGCATGCATGTCTATTCCGTCGTTACGGCCATGTATGCATGTCTCAGCTGCCTTGTTGGATGACGACTTTCAGTGATAGTTAGAAGCTTCCTACCCTATATCATTCTTCTTCCTAACTGCTGGTTAAACACGAATAGGGATGTGATCAGATTGTACGTGTCTATTCTGTCGTTACGGCCACGAATGTACGATGCAGCTGCCTTGTTAGTGTGGTACTTATGGTGAAAGACTGTTGAATGATCAACCCTAAGCCTTTTTAACCCAATGTATCTTTTGACTTGTTTCTCCTTAGCTTTAGCGGTGGAGATGTGTATCCTTGCCAAGCCTATGATAGAAAACTAATCACGACCGAGCAATTGAGCGTACCAATTAAATGTTGCACCCTAGATTAGTTGAGTGATCTGAGTGTTTTTATTTCCATATTTCGTGAGGAGCTTGGTTATGTACAGGTGATTAGGACAAAACGATGCTTAAACGGAAAATCCTCAACTTCGGTTGGGACACATTTTCATAAACCAAAACTTTTCTAAAGTCTACTTGAGGACAAGTAGGATTCAAGTAGGGGGATATTTGATGACATCAAATAACGTCACTTTATTATATCATTTATCCCATCTGTTTTGCCCACTTTTATATAATTATTGCATTATTTGGTACTTAATTGCTTTAAAGTTGATAAATGCAGTAATTCAGGAGTGTTTTGTGAAGACAAGCTAAAAGGCGCATAATTTGGAGCTAAAACGAAGACATTTGAAGAATGCTGATTTCTGACTACATACGCCGTATCCAACAAAAGAGATACGGCGTATCAGCGCCAAGACTTCACAAGAAAACGCATTTGACCAATTCCCAATATGACGTATCCCTTCTGTTTACATACGCCGTATCCATGAAGATAACTATTCGAAGATACAATAAATAAAGTAAATTGAGAAAGATATCACTGATTGATTGAGAATGTAGCGCGCACTCCAAGGAATCCAGCCCTATACGCCATACCGACCTTGCCAGATACGGCGTATCGAGTCTTTTTCAGACATTATAAATAGAAGACTAAAAAACGAGTTTTCAGTGTGCAATATCATATTCTATATACCTGGTATGTGCTTAAATACACATACCTTTGACCTTTAAAAATGGACTTAAATGACCAAAAACGTACCAAAAATACATTGTATTTGTATGTTTTCCATTTGTATTGTGCAGGAAACGAATATCCGATAAAAGGACGGAAAACAAAGTCAATATCAAAGTCAAAGTCAAAGTCAACCCCAAAAAGTCAACAGTCAAAGCCGAAATCGAAGAAATACTTAATGGGCCCACCCTTACCCATCTAATGGGCCGGGGCAGCCCATTAAGTGTTAATATGAAGACCTTATAACCCTTTTAAGTCCAAAATGGCCCAATCCCTCTTTAAGTCCACACGGCCCAAAACTGCCAAGTGAGGCCCAAGTCACTTAACTATCATTAGCCATATAAACCCTTTTACAGATAACTCCGTTAGTCCTTTAAGGACTAAACTTGCAAACGTACCATACACGTTGGGGGACCTTTCTTGCCAACCCCCAAAGTTGTATCACCACAAAGGACTAAAATTGCAAAACCACAATACAAAATGAAGGGCCGAGGTTGCCAATTCCCAAAACCTTTAAACCTGTTAACATAAGTCAAACAGTTAAACCTAGATTTCCCGCCAATAACCCTGTTCACCCTTCCCTGTCACTTTC
>BQNB010000477.1:0-86714 GCA_026074375.1 Tanacetum coccineum | reverse complement strand
TTAAAATAAGCTGTCAAATAAGCTTAAAATAAAAAGATAAGTTAAAACAGATGAAAAATGGCTTAAAGTGAGCTTATGCTCAAAATCTAAGCCTCTAAAAACAAAGAAAACATGCTGAATTTGGAGATGGAAAAAGGGCTTTTTACTTTGAAAAATGACAAGTAACACTTGGCAGTTTTGACTCAAAACATCAAATGACTCCAAGCACTTTTTTACAACTGGTTTACACACAAATGACACACTTTTTAAACCACAACTCAAGTCTACAAGGGCTTATCCAATTAAGCTCTTGTAGCTTCTTTTAAAACTAACAGATTCAAATTTAAACAAGCCAAAAACTCATGCTAAAGTTAGCCAAAATGGTCACAACCCATGTCATTTCCATTTTTACCCGTTTTAGCACTTAACCCAAACACCCCTTTATAAATAGCTTAAAGGCTGTTTTAGCTTATTAAGGGTGGATTAAACCATGGGATTCAAAGACAGTAAGCTAAACATACATAAAAGACATTAATAAGCAAAAATCAACAATAAATAAGCACTGAAATAAGCCAGAATTCAAAGTGACAGTTAACAAGCCATTATTGACTGAAAATTTGTAAAAACTTGCACAATGAAATTTAAACTTATAACACCTATATTTTAAACACTACACGTTAATAATAAGCATAAATAAGCATACCAAAAGAAAAATAAGCACCAATAAGCTGTAAATAAGCAAATGCTAAAAATGAGCTAAAAATGGAAATTGAGAACTTACCAAGCCCTTTGCTCTAAACAAGGGCAAATAAGCTATTGAAAGCTCAATCTACCAGCTCCAGCTTATTAGAAATACGCTGGTATAGTCCATAAGCCCATCCAAATTTGGCTTATCATCCAAATTAACAAGCTGTGGTAATTTGAGTGGAATTTCAAGTTCAAGTCCAAATTTTACTTAGCTTTTTAACTTGTTAAGTGAACATAGCTTATTAATAAGCTGTTTTAAGAGCTTTTTAACACATTTAAGGGTAATTAAGCAACGTGACAATGAAAATTTAAAAACGGGCTTTTAACTTAAAAACTTCAATACTTTATTAACTTGAAAGAAAAGTGCAATAAGCATACAATAAGATGTAAATAAGCTGAAATTGACTTAATTGAAAGAAAAACTTGCTAAAAATTAACTACTTATTAACTAGATATTAACTAGATACTAACTTCGGCTCACATAGCCTCTTTTTATACTAATTCCTAAGTCCTAAGCTCTTGCAAAGTGTGTTTCTTTTGTGAGAGACTTCAAAACAGTCTTTTTAGCCATTGATGAGCTTTTGTGCTTCTTTGAGTTAATCCCAACCATTGATTCGGTTAAAGAACATGGAGAATGGTGAGATTGCCAACATGGCAATGCTTTAGGGCTGGTGGGAATGATAGTGGAGGAGGGGGGAAAGGTTTATCCATAGTGGAATTGAAAGTTTACAGGGTAAAGAAAGGGAAGAAAACCCGTGACTTTGTCCTTTGAAAAGGGCGGGAAAATTAGTTTCTTTGGTAAGTTGTCACTTTTGGCCTCTCCACTTCTTTTATCATTTTTACAAAACAAGCCTTTGTTAAATACTTTGCTGTTTTGACAAAAACAGTCCCTTAAAGTTTTAACACTTTTTAAAATCAATCCTCTTGATATATAACTTTGGGGATTTGGCAATTTTGGTCCCTCAAAGTTATAATTTGCATTTTTCATCCTTCAAGTCTTCTTTTGTTGACTTGAATTTGTCGGGGTTGACTTTTCTGTTGACTTTGGCTATCACCGGCTTTGAGTTGGCTTTGTCTTTCACTCTTTTCCATCTCGTGCTCGGTTTTGTCGTTTTTGGCTTTGTTTTTCGTCCTTTTGCGAATATCCGTTTCCTGCACAACACAAATGCAAAACAAACATATATTTGGCAAGTTCTGTCTGTTTTTGGTCTTTTAAGTCCGTTTTTAATGGAAAAAGGTATGTGTAATTAAGCACATACCAGTTACCAGTTGGGAATTCGTCAGTGGAAGCCTCACACCCTTCGAGGTGTGTCCTTCAAAGACAATAGAGTCAGGATTACCCTTGACTTAGTCTTCCCCCCACGATCACCTCTCAACCCTAGCTTTCCCGCTTGGGGAAGAGAACGTGGGGCACTAAGCCCAATAGTTTCCACAAATCATGGGACGCCCCTATGATCTCCTAAAAACATGTTATGACTTACCCAAGCTATTTCTCTTCCCATATAAATAGTTTGGCTGGTCACTTGTTTATGGTATGCTCTACACACACTTAGAACACTCACTCAAATCACATATTTATCATATAACATACTTATTTGCACGCCGAAGGCAGTTCGCATGGTACAACCCATGCGTAATCACTTAACGTAGTGTCTTCATATTTCTCATTTCAGGTTACGAACAACTTGGCTGGAACACACACCCCTTAATCCTTCAATAACCATTGCAAGGTCTGGTCGTACTAATAGTTGTACAATCAGTGGCGCAATCTGTGGGATCCACTACTATTAGTCCTGTTATTTCTGAGTTTGTAACCACTTAATCACGTTTACTACAATTCTGGCATGACATCAGGGAGAGAAGTTACACCCACCGGGTTTCTAGACCTTAACCTCACTACCAAACACCAACACCAATGACTCACCTCCAGTAACTTCCTCTACGTTTACCAAAACACCACCTATTCACCGTGCTTCTACATCAGCTAATTCGGACCCTGTGATTAGCCCGACCTTTGTTGAAGCCAATTTCAAGACATTAGAATCCTTAAAGAATGATTATAAAAGGCAAGCACGAGATGAAGGGTTGCAGAGAGACTTAGAATACTCTAGTGAAGATTACGATCAAGAGATCAAAGCCGAACCTAGGCCTTCGTCCAACGGGCGAACACGCTTTGCTTTAATGATAGGGTCTCCGATCGTACGGAGACTAAACGGAAGGACATTTGGCTTCGAAGGAGTCTCGGAGAGGGCTCCGAACGGGGTAGAAAGGACAACGGATAAAAGGAGAATAGAAGTCTCTAATGGAAGAACGAGTAACGAAGGAAACGAAGAGGTTAACTCACCTTAGTTGTTAGTTGCACATTTGGGAAAGACTGAAACATGCGCTTCGTTGTAGTCCCCTGTTGTTTCTGGGTTTATAGGCAATATGCCTTCGGTTAATCAGGGAGGAAACCCTCCTCCTAATGGTATGTACACTCCATTTCAAACTTAGTCGCACCCTCGTTGTTTATATCCCCATATGAATGGCCAGACAAACCACCCTAGCTATGCTTACCTTTATACTCCTCATAATAGTAATGTGACTTTTAGCCAATCTCCGACCTACCAACTGTAACATCCGTGATTTAACCAGGTTAGTGATACCTTTAGAAATGGCTAAGAGTTCATTTTGTATGATTCTTGTGTGTTATGTGTAATATATTTGTGCTAAGTGGTTTGAATAGGTGCATGATATCATTTTAAGGTGTATGATCATCTCATTTTGAGTGCGTTTGTGTTTGGTGATGAGTATTCCATTTGTTCACGTATAGTGGTAATGGAAAAGAATGGCGTATTGCATGCAATGCTACGTCAATAGTTGGATGAGTTTGTGTTAAGCGTTTTTGGAAAATGTATCATGTTGGAAATAAGTGAAGTGAGTAAAATTTGGATATTTATAGTAGATTTTCTAAATATAGAAAGTGAAATATGAAATGAAAAGTTATTTTTAGAAAATTTAGTAAGTAGCGTTTATGTAAAAAGGTTTACCCAAATTAGCTTAGGTTTTTATGAAAACTTAAGGTAATGAAGATAATTAGTTAATTAAAAGGGGGGGGGGCGTTCGGTTTTAGAGAAAAAGAGAAAAAAAAGAATCCGAGTCCTAATTTAGTTAGGAAACTATCTTGGGATTATCTTAAACCTTATTGTAAAGCCTATAAATATCAAAACCTTCCTCCCCTTATATTTTTGTGTTTCCAACCGAATTCCTCAAGAGAAGAAAAAAAATATATTTTTTAATCAAGAACAAGTTGGTGATTAAGTGTTTCAAGAATCAAGGATTTAGGTATGTTCGTTAACCCTAGTTGTTTAGTTTTTTTTTTAAATCATGTAGCAATTAATATGATGGATCTTTAGGGTTATAAAACTTCTGTAATTAAGGATGTATTAATCATGCTAGAGTGTTTAGAGTTTAATTAGGATCAAATTGATGTAAACGGTTAGGCTTAAATCGCATTAATTTGTGATTTAGAGTTGAGCAGAATTTAGGGTTGTGTTCAACTGATGATATCTAGATGATAAAAACGTGTTTTGATATGATTTAAGAGCCTAAATTGTACTTCAAATAGTCTATTTTTTAGAAAATACGGCCTTGAATGATTTGGAGTTCTGGAAGTTAGTTAAATTATGGTTACAAGAAAAGTTATCAAAACAGTAAATACGGGTCAGAATTAAGTCATGTTTAAGAGGGTAAAACCCTAACTTAAAAGTGGAATTAAGATTATCCAATATACAGTGATTAATTTCTATATGTATATAAAGAAAGCCTAGAAGGATAGCTTCTGATTTTGTGTCTAAGTATGGTTATTAGGGATATACATTTTAGTGTGCAATCAGATCTGAATTGAGACAGTTTTGTAGTTGGATTTTATTTGGTATAGTTTCATATGTAATGAGTAGTTGGGAATCACAAGGTAGTTAGTAAACTCATAAATGAACTTAGGTGATTTTTGGTATAATTTATGAAGGTCAGCAAGTAAGGTTTTTAAGAGGGTAAAGTTACACTAAAATTCTGCACTTTTGAACAAATTGTAGTTAACCAGTGTAATGAGTTAATAAAGTGGTTAAGGTTGGGCATGGTGTCGGGGCGACCCTTGGTGGTTAATCAAACCCTTAGACATCCATCATATGTGTGTTACATAGACTAGAGCTTTTAGCTTGGTCGCATGTAACCGTGTTTGTTTGTTTGTATAGTTGCGTGATAAGAATTGAAAGCTGCGTTTTAAGCATTCAGGTGAGTTACATAGTCCCACTTTTTACATTGTTTTAAACTTGGGATGTAAATGATGCAAGTGTTGAAATGAGTTTTAAATTGCTGTGATTAGGTGTTAGTGTAAATACATGGACTATTATGTGACTGATATGCGTTATGTGCTACATGTTATGTGATGTGATATTGATGTGTCAACTAAGTCAGGTGGATTACTTGCGGGTATCCATGACCTGTTTACTGGAAAGAATTGTTGCCTAGTCAGGAGGATTACTTGCGGGTATCCATGACCTGAGCTAGAGGGAAAGCGATTTGGTATGACCCAAGAGCGATTGAGGTCGTCTGTTTGGTGTTTGAATGATTGTTTGGATGGAATTGCATGTTAGCTTGTATGTTAGTTAGCATAATTGTCATGCAAAAGTATTGTTTTATAATCACAGTAATTGGTTAAATTGTTTTGGAAATTGATTGAATATGTGTGTCTGAAAACCTATGTTTCTCACCAACCATTGTGTTGACGTATAAGCATCATTTTCAAGTATTCAGCAGGATGAGATTAAAGTTAGGAAAAGTGGCTAGATGGACCGTAGGCAGCTGGCGAAGCTTAGTTATCTAGATTTCGTTATTTGTTTTTGGATGATGAATATTAATTATTTTGCTTTGTTAGGATGTATGAATGTTTGCATGTCATGACGTTGGCATGAACTGCCTTCATTTCAATGTCAGACGCCTTTTGGATTTAGTTGATGTGTTTGGGTATTCTCATGGCACTGTGTGTCTATACCTTGTATTTTATGCATGATTTAGTTTCTCTATATAGACGTCAATGTGATGTGATGATTCATTCTCTCGTCGCGCCTCGTGTTTCCGCCTTGGTGGGGTGTGACAGATTGGTATCAGAGCCTTTGGTTATAGAGAAATAGGTGGTTGAGCCTAGACTATAACCTAGGGGTCCTTCATGTAGATGCATTTAGGGCTTAAGTGTTTAATGATATAGCTGCTATGCTTCCCCTCTGTTTTTGCATAGCTTATATATTTCGTATTTTGCTAAGTTGTCATTTTAGTTATTTTGCCTACCATTATCTGATATGATATGTATTACTTTCTTAGTATTTTAGCTATGTTTTTTCCCCACCCGTAAGAAGTCTCGTTGGGGAACCGTTTTCCCAACTGGACTTAAGCGTTATAAGGAGCCTCTTGTGGAACCGAAGGTGATAGGATAGTTGATTGTTTGTCGGATGCGCGTAATAGGGTTGGACTAGCGAAGTCGGGTGATTTTTGCGGAGGCAAAGTCAAGCCCAAGCGAGGCCCAACATAAGTTTATCCCGTCCTTTACCTTGTCATGTTGTTATTGATTATTTCTTTCAGATATTTTGTATTTTGGGAATTGTTGCGAGACTTTCGTTCCTTTATGTCGTTTCAATTTTATTTTGATATAAGTAAGTAGTTATTTGATGGAGCATCCTTTATGTGTTAAGTTGGAGTGGTTTAAGATGTGCAATGTGGTATATGTGCTTATATGTGAATTATGATTGAAATGGGTAGTCTTGGAAGTAAGTACACGTGTGAAAGGAGGCACTTATAATTATGGTGGCCAACATAATTATAAAGGCATCACATACGTAGACTTGTGACCATGATTGCATTTATTTGTGTTTGGTTGTAAGGTGGTAGTGTAATATGTTTTTTTATATGTGTATTCATGATAAGGATGGTGGTATGGGTAGAGAATTATTCTCTTACCCTAATTGGAGGATATGTTAAATTGAGTTGTATAGATAGTAAGTTTCTCTTCTATCTAGTATTTGCGGATACCTAGTATTATTATTATTATTATTATTGTGGTTGCTCGTTGCTCGATTGTTTGTTCGGATCTGCTCTTTCGGATATAGGCGTGTTTCGTTAGTTCTTTCGTTGCATTGCTTACTCGTATGAGTATCAAAGGTTTCTTTTAAGCACTAATTGTTTCTAACGTATTAGTGTGGATCATTACTCCCTTCTTTGAATATCCCTTGGTTTTCGTAACCCGTTGGCGACGTGTTAGTATGGATGCTTTTAGGTTTGCGATGTTAATCGTTACTTTGGATAAGACCTTACATTTTCTTTTGGGTACGTAACATCTTGCATGAGTTTTCTTGTACGAGTTCGTTTGATTTTATTTTTAGTATATGGTTTCTGGTATTTTCTTTCGTTTTCAAATAATAGAATTGTGTTAGGGTCTATATGGTGTTTTACGATTCTTTTTTGGTATTATGGTGTCCTTGGTTTGAGTAACATATTTTATAATTGATGTCTAATTATAAAAACCCTTTAGAAGTAGTGTGTTGGTGTTTAGAGAAAACTGTGTATATAATGATCTTTATAAATAGATTTTATTTTATTATAAAAAGCAGGTTTAAAGTGATTCATAGCGGTAAGGTGTGATACACCATTAGATAACCATCTCTAGATTTTTATGACAACCAGAATGAATTTTTCAAAGATTATATTTAAGACAATTTCATTATTATTTAAAATGATTTTTATACTTAAAGTGACTTTCTTAATTTAAATTGATTTTTATAAAAACATTATTTAATTTGGCCTTTTGAGTAAAGTCAATAATTGGTATAAGAATTTCCGTCTTTCGTATTGATATTTTTTTATGTGTTCATATGTCGTGGTACACCTGTTGATTTTCTTTTGTTGCGTTTTCACTCGGTTCATATACGTATCCTTTCTTTCAGATGATTCTTATGTCATTTGATCCACGTCTATTTGCATATGTGGAATCTCCTATATGCATTCTAGCCTTTGACTCGATATTCGTTTGTTATCTTATTCGATTGTTCGTAACCCTTGAAGTTTGTTGATACCGTTGGGTCATGAAAGTTTTGATGTGATTGTGGGGATGGACTGGTTGTCCAAGAATAAGGCTGTTATAGTGTGTCATGAGAAGTTAGTAAAGATACCGATAAAGGAGGGTGGGATACTTCAAGTTCACGGGGAATGTATTTGGAAAGCCGCCAAAGCCCTAATGAACGCTAAGGTAGATGAACCTAGGATAAGTGATATACCCTTGGTACGAGATTTTACTGATGTGTTTCCGGAAGACTTGTCGGGGCTACCACCGCAGCGACAAGTTGAGTTCCATATAGACTTAGTTCATGGAGCGATGCCAGTCGCGAAGTCTTCATATCGTCTAGCACCCTTGGAAATGCAAGAATTGTCTGAACAACTTTAAGAGTTGGAAGATAAGGGTTTCATATGACCTAGTTATTTTTCGTGGGGAGCACCGGGGTTATTTGTTAAGAAGAAGGATGGTTCTTTTCGCATGTGTATTGATTATAGGGAGTTGAACAAATTAACTGTTAAAAACCGTTATCCACTCCCTAGGATTGATGACTTGTTTGATCAGTTACGAGGAGTGTGTCCTTTCTTAAAGATAGATTTTCGGTCAGGTTATCATCAGCTACGATTGCATGAGGATGCCATTCTAAAGACCGCATTTCGAACGAGATACGGACATTTTGAGTCTACGGTTATGCCTTTTGGGTTAACCAATGCACCAACGGTTTTCATGGACTTAATGAACCGGGTTTGCAAACCGTACATAGGTAGGTTTGTCATCGTATTCATTGATGACATTCTGGCCTACTCAAAGTCGAAAGAGGAACATCAAGTTCACTTGAAGTTTATGTTGGAGTTACTGAGAAAGGAGAAGCTGTATGCTAAGTTTTCTAAGTGGTGATTTTTGGTTAGAAGAAGTGCATTTTCTTGGTCACGTGGTCAACCATAACGTATTCACGTGGACACGAGTAAGAGTGAGGCAGTAAGGAATTGGATGATTATTCTTAGGATTGGCAGGTTACTACCGAAGTTGATCGCGATTTTTTTATTGTTGAACCCCCTTACTTCCCTAACTGAGAGGAATCAGAAGTATGAGTGGAGCATAGAGCAAGAAGAGGCTTTTCAGACTTTGAAGAATGATTGTGTCATACTCTGATAAAGCGAATGTAGTGAGTGATGCGTTGAGTAGAAAGGAGAGAGTGAAATCAAGATGAGAAAGAGGAATGATACTGGAAGCCCAAAGTGAGGCGTTCAAGCAAGAGAACGTACTTGTAGAAAGGCTACATGGTTTATATCAATAGATTGAAAGAAAAGGAGATGAGAGTTTGTATTTTATGGATCGAATTTGGGTTCTATTGGTAGGAAGTGTAATGGATGAGGCCCATGCATCAAGATACTTGTTACATCCGGAAGCGGAGACGTACTATAACCTTGGAGACATGTATTGGTAGCCACATGTAGAAAAAGGATATAGCTACCTATGTTAGCAATTTTCAGATTGTTTAAGAGGTGAAGACTGCAACGTCAAAGACTTTTGGCTTGCTGCAATAGCCTGAGATACTTAAGTGAAAATGAGATAGAATCACCAGGGATTTTATCACTAAATTTCCAAGGTCAAAGTAGTGAGTATGATGTGATTTGGGTGATGGTCGATAGACTGACCAAGTTAGCTTATTTTCTAGCTATACAAGAAGATTTCAAGATGTGAAGTTGGCAAGGATTTATATTGATGAGATAATAGTAAGGAATGGAATTCTGGTGATGATCAACTCAGATTGAGATGGATGATTTATCTCGTAGTTTTGGCAGACGCTGCAGAAAGTGCTAGAGACGCATTTGGATTTGAGTACTGCTTAACATCCTCAAGCGGATGGACAAAGTGAACGTATTATTTAAACTTTGGAAGATATAATGAGGGCATGTGTTATCAATTTTGGTGGTAGTTATCATTTGAGCATTCGGTGTGCTCCGTTTGAAGCTTTGTATGGAAGGAAATGTAGGTCGCCTGTTCTATGGGCAGAGATTGGGAGAGTAGTTTGACTGGACTTGAGTTAGTACAAGAAACGACTGATAAGGTAGTGTTGGTAAAGGAAGAGCCCAAAGCGGCGAGAGATCGTCAAAAGAGATATGTTGATTATGGGCGTAAGCCTTTAGAGTTTGAGGTGGGAGATCGTGTAATTGTTAAGGTGACGCCTTGGAAGGGCGTAGTGCGTTTTGGAAAGAAGGGTAAGTTAGCACCAAGATATGTAGGACCGTTTGAGATTCTTGAAAGGATTAGCCTTGTAGCTTATAGGTTGAGGTTACCTGAGGAGTTGAGTAGCGTGCATGACACCTTTCATGTGTCAAATTTGAAGAAGTGTCTGGCGAACGCTAATTTGCATGTGCCATTGGATGAGATTAAGGTCGACAAGACACTTCATTTTGTCGAGGAACCTGTAGAGATTATGGATCAAGAAATTAAAAAGTTAAAACGTAGGAAAATAGCGCTTGTGAAAGTTAGGTGGAACTCGAAATGTGGTCCTGAGTTTACTTGGGAACACAAAGACTAGATGAGGATTAAGTATCCACAGTTGTTCGTGGATCGTGTTGTTGAACCTGTTAGTTAAATCTCGGGATGAGATTTCCTCAAAGAGAGGATACTGTAACATCTGTGATTTAACCAGGTTAGTGATACCTTTAGAAATGGCTAAGAGTTTATTTTGTGTGATTCTTGTGTGCTATGTGTAATATATGTGTGCTAAGTGGTTTGAATAGGTGCATGATATCATTTTGAGGTGTATGATCATCTCATTTTGAGTACGTTTGTGTTTGGTGATGAGTATTCCATTTGTTCACATATAGTGGTAATGGAAAGGAATGACGTATTGCATGTAATGCTACGTCAATAGTTGGATGAGTTTGTGTTAAGCATTTTTGGGAAATGTATCATGTTGGAAATAAGTGAAGTGAGTGAAATTTGGATATTTATAGTAGACTTTCTAAATATAGAAAGTGAAATGTGAAATGAAAAGTTATTTTTAGAAAGTTTAGTAAGTAACGTTTATGTAAAAAGGTTTACCCAAATTAGCTTAGGTTTTTATGAAAACTTAAGGTAATGAAGATAATTAGTTAATTAATAAATAAATAAATAAAATAAAAAATAAATATAATTAAAAGGGGGGGGGGTGCGTCCGGTTTTAGAGAAAAAGATTAAAAAAAGGAATTTGAGACCTAATCTAGTTAGGAAAGTATTTTGGGATTATCTTAAACCTTATTGTAAAGCCTATAAATACCAAAAACCTTCCTCCCCTTGTATTTTTGTGTTTTCAACCGAATTCCTCAAGAGAAGAAAAAAAAGATTTTTTTTAATCAAGAACAAGTTGGTGATTAAGTGTTTCAAGAATCAAGGATTTAGGTATGTTCGTTAACCCTAGTTGTTTAGTTTTCTTTAAATCATGTAACAATTAATATGATAGATCTTTAGGGTTATAAAAACTTCTGTAATTAAGGATGTATTAATTATGCTAGAGTGTTTAGGGTAGACGGTTAGGCTTAAATCGCATTAATTTGTGATTTAAAGTTGAGCAGAATTTAGGGCTGTGTTCAACTGATGATATCTAGATGATAAAAACATGTTTTGATATGATTCAAGAGCCTAAATTGTAGTTCAAAGAGTCTATTTTCATAAAATCTAGCCTCGAATGATTTGGAGTTCTGAAAGTTGGTTAAATATTGGTTACAAGAAAAGTTATCAAAACAATAAATACGGATCAGAATTAGGTCATGTTTAGGAGGGTAAAACCCTAACTTAAAAGTGGAATTAAGATTAGCCAATCTACAGTGATTAAGTTCTATATGCATATAAAGAAACCCGAGAAGGATAGCTTCTGATTTTATGTCTAAGTATGGTTATTAGGGCCATATATTTTAGTGTGCAATTAGATCCGAATTGGGACAGTTTTGAAGTTGGATTTTATTTGGGATGGTTGCATATGTAATGAGTAGTTGGGAATCACAAGGTAGTTAGTAAACTCATAAATGAACTTATGTGATTTTTGGTATAATTTATGAAGGTCAGCAAGTAAGGTTTTTAAGTAAAGTTAGTAAAGATACATTAAAAATCTGCATTTCTGAATAAAATTAGTAGTTAACTAGAGTAAGTTTAATGAGGTGGTTAGGTTTGGGCATGCGTTTCGGGTGAGCCATTAAGTTAATAAAATCCTTAGGACTCCATCCATATGTATAGTTGCAATGAAACTAGAGCATTTAATCTAGCTCGGTAACCGTGTTTAATTATTTGTATAGTTGCGTGATAGGAATTGGAAGCTGCTTTTTGAGCATTCAGGTGAGTTACATGGTCTCACTTTTTACATTATTTTTAAACTTGGGATGGAAATGATGCAAGTGTTGAAATGAGTTTTAAATTGCTATGGTTATGTGTTAGTGTAAATGCATGGACTATTATGTGACTGACATGCGTTATGTGCTACATTTTATGTGATGTGATATTGATGTATGAACTAAGTCAGGAGGGTTACTTGCGAGTATCTATGTCATGTTTAGTGGAAGGTACTATTGCCTAGTCAGGAGGGTTACTTGCGGGTATCCATGGCCTGAGCTAGAGGGAAAAGGATTTGGATTGATCCAAGAGTGATTGAGGCCGTCTACTTGGTGTTTGAGTGATTGATTGGATTGAATTGCATGTTAGCTTGTATGTTAGTTAGCGTAATTGCCATCCGAAATATTGTTTTATAATCACAGTAATTCGGTTAATGATTTTGGAAATGGATTGAATATGTGTGTATGAAAACCTATGTTTCTCACCACCGTTGGTTGACGTATAAGCATCATTTTAAGGTATTTAATAGGATGAGGTTAAGTTAGAAAAAGTGGCTAGATAGACCGTAGGCAGCTGGCGAAGTTTAGTTATCTAGATTTCGTTATTTGTTTTGGATAATGAATGTTATTTGTTTTGCTCTGTTAGGATGTTTGAATGTTTGCATGTCATGACGTTGACATGAACTGCCTTCATTTCAATGTCAGACGCCTTTTCGATTTTGTTGATGTGTTTGGGTATTTTTATGACACTGCGTGTCTATACCTTGTATTTTATGCATGTTTTAGTTTCTCTATATAGACGCCAATGTGTTGTGATGATTCCCTTTCTCGTCGCGCCTCGTCTTTCCACCTTTGTGGGGTGTGACAATGTTGCACAAGATTATTGGACAAACATAATTCACTTACATTATCACAATAAACAAGAGTAGCAATAAATAAGGGAGCATGCAACTCGTGCAACAGATTATGGATCCAAGTAGTCTCTGCAACCATATTCGTGACACCGCAATATTCAGCTTCAGCACTGAAACGATACAAGGTAACCTGGCGTTTACTAGACCAGGATAAAAGATTATCACCAAGAAACAAAAAATATCTAGAGGTACAACATCGAGTAACAGGACATCCCGCCCAAGTAGCATCAGTATAGACAACAAGCTAAATCGTAGAAGAGGCATATAGCTAAAGACCATGATCAAGAGTACCACGAACATAGCGTAGGATATGCTTCAAAGCACAAAGATGTGGTTCTCGGGATTCATGCGTAAAAAGATATACATGCTGAACCGCATAAGATAAATCAGGGCGCGTAAAAGTATGGTACTGAAGAGCCCCGTCAAGACTATGACATAAAGTATGATCAACAACGGGATCACCCTTTGGGCCAAGCTTGGACTCGGGAGCAACAGGATTTCTATACGAATTTAAGTGCTGCATATATGAAAATAGTTGAGAGACCCAAGATATGTCATTGTAAGTTCTCCATGAAGAGAGGTAATAATACGTTGAGGCAATGCGGCAGAGGAATCGGTAATATAATATTATCAATATATAATAATAAATAACCAATATTAGAACCATGATGATGGATAAACAGTGATGCATCAGTTTTACTATGCTAAAAACCAATCCGAGTAGCAAAGCTAGCAAACCACTAAAACTAAGCCCAAGGGGCCTGCTTAAGGCCATATAATGATTTTTGCAAATGACACACATAATTAGGTCTAGTAGAATTAACAAACCAGGAAGGCTGATGCATATAAACAGTCTCATATAACTGACCATGAAGAAATGCATTCTTCACATCAAGTCGATGAATAGGCTAGTCAAGAGAGATCGCAAAACTCAAAACAGTGCGAATGGTAGCCGGTTTAACAACCAGACTAAATGTCTCATCACAATCAATCCCCTGCTTTTAACTGCATCCATTGGCAACAAGACGAGCCTTATACTTGCTTAATGAGCCATTTGCAATAAACTTATGCCTGAAAAGACACATAAAACGAGCCACATTAACATTAGATGGTTATAAAATTCAGTGAAAAACTATTATAAATGAAGTAAGTTCATATCATGACTAAAATTGTTATATGTTTTCCTGATTTTTAGGAAGGCGTAAGTTTCCATTAAGGTATACATACTGTTGGGCCAATTCAGTGCTCATTTGTATTCACATGGATTTAAACAGAAATTAGGCTAAGTATTGAAGACTCGCTGATGGACATTGGCGAGCAATGAAAGGACTCGCTAAATGCATAGCTTCAACAAGCAACCTCGGACGTATTCAAGTCAGAGACATCGTCAAGGAAGTCAAAGATTACTTGAAGACATACTCGTCAGCTGGGATGTATATCAGATGATATGTAGATGGAATACGCTAAAGTTTAAGGAGAGTCAGGGGTGGCAATACCCTGATAATTCTATTACCCTTTGAAGATAAACAAGCTGAACTTGTTTAGGTCTCTAATTTAATAAAACAAAATGGTGGGACAAAGTGTCCTTTGAATTAAAGTTTGACCTAAGTACGAAGTTGATAAAAGCAGTAAACATGTGGCAGAACTGTTCACTAAAGTATGGGCGGGATGTTTTCAAGAACAGACGTGCATTCAATGCAGACGTACTTCCACCACAAGATTCTTGACACATCCCAACTACCTCCACTAAGGATGCAACCTCGTATCACTATAAATAGAGAATGTTCCAAGATGTAAATGCGATAGCTTTTATTGTTGTCATTATTATAAGCATTTACACCTTTGTTGAACTTACATAATAGTCAGGTGATCCTATCAGCGGGGTTATACGAGTAATAACACTCCAAATATACATAAAATATCTCCTATAAATATATAAAATATCTATGATGTTATGCTAATTATTGTTTGTTTAGCCCATTATTTGTATAAAAGTCATTACAGGTCCCTAGAAGGACGAAAAGGACCAAAAGCGCAAAGGAAATCCATTAAATACTCTAACGGTCGTCAAATGAAGGATCTAGATAAAGAAGAATTAATGAAAACGTGCTAAGTACGGCGTACTTCTAGTCGGTTACAAAGAAATAAATGATCAAGAGAAGTACGACGCACAAAGTATTTTATGCTGCGCACTTTTGCCTGCATTTACTCAAGACAACAATGAGTGCAATCATGGTGCAACCCTTCACTTGTCCACTTCCACCAACTGAAGCCCTCACCTCAGCTATAAATAGGGTACGAAATCAGCATCCAAAAGCATCCAAAATCTCATTTCACTTATTCACAACAAAGAAATAATCTTAGAAGGAAGTTAGGAAGAAATATTTGGGGAAGTTAAATTTGTTCTTGGTTCATCTTAATCCCCAGGTTTTAGATCATATAAGGAGGTTGAATTCAAGCTAAAAGAGGTTGTGACAGAGTTGCTAGTGGTTTATAGTTGAATTTCCGGGTTTCATATAGTTTTCATTTGGGAAAACTCTTGTAAAAACATCATCTTTTGCTACTGGAATCGGTATAAACACGTTTATCTTCTTGAATATGATGTTTTCTAGAATTAACTTGTCTGATATGTGTTTTACTTTTATGATTATGGAGTAGTCGTATATATTTATTTGGGCTAACATGGACAATGATATTGTTAGCCTCAATCTTATTGAGTCAATAAAGGAAGCTCGTTCCCGTGTTCAAGACCTCACTTCGGGGGAGATTGTTAGCCTCAATTTATTGAGTCGAACAAGGAAGCTCGGTCACTCTACGATGGAGCTTCGGTCTTTAATTAGTTAATGTTGTAATAGGATAATATCGGGAATCGGGCTCGATAGTTAATCTAATATTATATATGTTTCGGGTTTAATCCCAAGCAAAACCCAAGCCCGGGTCCTAGTTAAATATCCCGCGCGTCACTTTTAAGTGTCGGGGTATATAAGGAACTTTTCCACTTGGAAAAGTTAAGTTGTTGAAAATATCTCATAAATCTAATATCTTTTCTCTCTCATTTCTCTCTCCTCTTTTTGCTGAATCTATTATGCTTGTTATGTGTTTTACTTTTATGATTATGGAGTAGTTGTATATATTTATTTGGGCTAACATGGACAATGATATGAACAAGCTTTAACGTTATGCTTATGAATATGATCTTGATGAATTCACTATTTAATTATCCGGATACTTGTTACATGTTTGATTGATCATATATGGTGGATATAGGTCGAAAGACTCCACCATTATGTTTACATTTCGCGTTGTTTGTCTATAAAAATTTGATATTTGTCCTGTCAGAATTGATTAGTAAAACGTTTATCAAACCAGATATGAAAATGTTTAATACTTAATCTCATGTCTAACAAACTTAATTAAGGGATTTTATGATTATCACTTTTATACTTGAATCGATCTTAATGCATTTTATATATTAAAGATTAAAGGCCGAAAGGATTCTTTCATATATGAAATAGTTAATTGTTTGAATGATTATCCATCTATTCATGCTTTTATGCTTTAATTCATGAATGCTTGGTTGTTTGCTTGTTTGTCATCATTGTTCTCGGTCTAAATAAATATCATTCTTATATCTTGAAATACACCTTTATCTTTAGATACGTGATAGTCTATAAGATAACTTTTCGTAAAACGTCCCGAACTTTCTTAGAATTACCAATCCTGTGGAACGACATGGTCTTACCTAAAAAGAGTATACTACATACGTGGGTTATACTTTTACTCGTGCGTTTCCATCTAATAACCGGTAATTTCAGTCTTATAAATTTAAAGCGTTTGAAACACATCAAAGTTTTTGGAGCCGCTGTCGGGGATTGAAATTATTTTTAGTTAAGTCATTGCTATTTTACAAACCTAAATTATCGCCGTATAGTTTTCTGGCAAACTGACCCAAAAATTTGTTTTTTAAGAAAGTACACCGCACAATGTTTTTGTGCGATGGTTTTCTTGAATTTACAGAAAGTACGACGTACTTACCTCCAAGTACAACGCACTTCCTGCATTTTTCACAAACAGAATCAGATTTCAAAAAAATCAAGACCAAAACAAAACAAAAAAAAACCTTTTTCAAACTGTAAAATCAACTCTTAGAGCATGTGGAATTTATTCCTTGTGTTTGTATTTGTTGAAATTTTGTATTTACAAAAATTGTACATTAAAATGGAAAGATTCAAAAAACATTACCTTAGAACCTTTATGATTAAACCGATGAATGTTTATATGCTGTTCTTATTTGGTAATAGTTTCTTGTTTGATTATGCTTATTTGAAATATGATGATAAAAATCTAATAGAAGTAAAAACAATTTTCATCATTGCTATATGATTAAATATATATTTAATAATCTGTTAAATGCTATCCTTTATGAGCTAGTTAAGAGTAATAAAAAGATAAATTGCGAAGTTATAAATATAAAACATTTAAATTTTTTTGTAACTGAATGTCTTAAAAGTACGGCGTACTTTTTATCAAGTACGCTGGGTTTTCTAAAAAAAGGTAAAAAGTTGAAAAAAATCCATGAAGTACGCCGCACTTCCTTTGAAGTGCGACACACTTTGCTGCCTGGACAGTCAAAAAATATTTATATCTTAATTTTCGTAGATAAATTATTCCGTTTATTAAGTGCTATCTGTTTATTAATATTATGTAAATGTAAAAAAGTGTATTACTTTTTTTAACTAACCTACTAACGGTTGCTTTATTGTTATGTTGTTCTATAAAAGTTATGGATCCAAATTCAAGTATTGGAACGACTTGCCTAGGAGAAAATGTCATTGAATTATCAAGTGAAAATTCTGAAGGACATGGAGACTAGAATTCTCCCAAATATCAGGATACAACTAATAGTGGAGGTAAGAAGGAAACAAAGGCATTCACTTTTTCATAAAATAGAGATTGAGGAAGCTAGCGACAAATATGTAGCACCATTTTTCATCAATAGGTTAGAAGCATATGACGATGAGATAAATCTAGGACAAGAAGAAAATATGATCTCAAATGAATTTGCTGTGAAATTGTATCTGGATCATAAAGTGAAATGTGGACACAAAGTTGTTAAAAAGGAGTTTATCGTAGCATTAAGAGGATAAATTTACTTTGTAAAGTTCATAATCAATCCAGAAGAGGACGATGTCGAACCAGGGGTGGTTCTGGGAAGATCATTCATGTGTCTAACTAAGGGAATTACGGATTTTGGAAATGGAATTATTACAATATATCCCGAACTCGATCCATTCTTAGATAGCTCTGGAGAAACAGAAAATACTAATGATGACTGGGATCTCTTGTTAGATGATCTTGATTTTGTAGATGTTCCAGAAATTGAAGGAGTTGAAATTCCGCCATTCGTGTATAAAATGGGAAAGAATAGTAGGAACAAGATAAATCAACTAAAGAAATACCAATTGATCTATTCTGATATGGGACCATCGTTGTCCACTAGAAAACCGTTAACTCATGAAGAAGCTTCAAGAGAGGCACTAGCTATCGATATTTGTAGAAGATTTTCTATACTAGAGGAAGAAAGACCAGTTATTGAAACTATGGCATATAGTGACAACTATAAAAAGATACTTGATGAGATTTGTATAGATAAGATGGAACTAGATGGAGAGATGAAGAAACCGGAAGAAGGGCGTATAATCAAAGTCAAAGGAGAGGCCTTAATAGAGAAGGAGGATCCTAGAGCGTTTGTTATCCTGATCCGTCTAGAAGCTAAGATCAACCTCAATGCATTAGCCGACACTGGTTCCGATATAAATGTCATGCCATACCGTGTTTACAAGGAATTGGACAAAGAAGAGGTGAAACCAGTAAACAGAGGAATTACAATGTTGAACCATTCAAAAGCAGAGCCTATGGGGCTTCAAAAGGATGTCATGTTCTAGGTAGGCGTAACTACTATCATCGCAAAATTTCTCATCCTGGATATGCGTATTGAAAGAGATACACCCATACTCGTTGGTAGAGGATTTTTGTACACCTGTGGTAGCATACTGAACATAATAGAAAGGATCATATCTACCTTTGATGGAATTTGCCATCAAACGTTTCGTGCAGCTAAGACAAATTTAAACACTGAAGAGAGTGACAGTGACGATGAGGAAGATTATGAAATCCAAATGAATAGTTTTGGAGCACCAATGTATGGACCCAAGCCTGCTAAGTATCTGAATTGTAACGATCTGTTTAACCGATCTATAGCATTACAGGAATTATTGAACCCATTCAAGAAGATCTGTGTGTGGAAAAAGGCTGTCAGTTTTCTTGGATCTTTACCTGTTGCATTACAGCAAGAGGATTGGAAACCAGAATATACGGGGAATTATTGTAAGAACGAAGAAGGGGACGGATAATGGCACGCTGAGATCAGACTAACATACCCCTATGGAAACATATATCTCCAAGGTTTCAAAACCAAGAAAACAAGCATAAGGTTGTCTAAGTATCATAAATTGAGTGACATCATGTCGCCCAATTGGTTTCAGGAATAAAGGACCGATAGCGAGTTGGAAATAATGGAGTGACTATGAACTCTCAGTTTTTTTACCTTTTAATTTTGAGTCAAATAAAGTCAATTGTGTAAATCCATAATGGATTGCATTTGATGTACGAACGTTCTTCCGATAATGTTAATATTAAAGAGTCGGTTTGGTGGATTGAAATAAATATTTATGTCTACAATTATATTTGCATTTAAGTTATAAAACGTACAAGGTAAGTTTGAAAATAAAAATAGAAACATATAAATTTTTTATAAAAAGGCAAAGTACGCCGCACTTCCTTGAAGTGCGCCGCACTTTGTGACGGTTTTGATTCATACTTATAAAACAAAATTTCACACTTTATAAAAACCCACACCACAACACAAAACCGTCGGGTTTTTACCAAAAGTCAAAGAAAATTTTAAAAAATCAATCCATCAAATCAGTAATCATGCCAAGGGTATGTTAATTTCATCCTTAACTTGTTTACTATCAATTTGTTCGTATTTATAATGTTAGGGTTATGTATAATTAGAACTGAGGGAAAACAAATTCTATGTTTATAAAAGTATAATTAACACTTAGGATTATGTTGTTAATGTGTTTGAATGCATTGTAAAGTTTTTACAAATCCAAAATTACTGTTCATGAATATATATTAATTATTTGCAAGAAAATAAGAAAAATTCTAAATTGTTTAAACCAGCTCAGAAAGTATGTCGGTTAAAACCGACGGACTTAGTAATTTTCCATGAAGTACGCCGCACTTCTATGAAGTGTGACGCACAAATATGACCAGAAGCAACCAGAATCATTGAAAACTTGACGAAAACTCATCCATTGATACTAATTGTTTTCTAACATCATTATATACTTTATTATGGATTGTTCTTGGTGTGTAGACTATGGGAACACATGACGATGAGGCCGGTTCCTCACGATCCAAAAGCTCCCGGCAATACAAGACCGTAGAGGAAGTAATGCTCCTACTTTTCCATCACCCGTTTTTGCTTTGGGAAGGGTGTAACCAGGCTGCTAAGAGTCGATACAACACTAGGCTTGCTTAATTGCTTCCTAGATATATTTACTCACCGTGCATTGTGAATTAGGAATTACTAAATCGTATGGGTTGTGGTGGGGTGATTTATGAGATGTTGACAATCAAGTTATGTGTGGCTCGTACCGATGAGGAAATATTTACTTTAGAAGCATGGACTAAGGCTTTTAACATTAAGGTACCAATTTATACTGAGCTTTGCCATGAGTTTTACTCAACCTATATATTTGATGAGGTGTGCGCCGATGACAAGTTAAGAACTAAGAAGATAATCAAGTTTAGGCTTTGTGGTCATAGTTACAATTTGAATTTGTTAGAATTTACTAGAAGGTTAGGGTTATATAACTCAGAGGAGATCGAAGAAGAAGGATTCGATGTTTATTTCCAAGGTGGCTTGTAAAGCGATGAGCATTTCAATGCTAGAGAATATTGGTTAAGAATCAGTCGAAAGGAGGAGTTGCACTTGTCAAGGAGTTCTGCTTCAACTATCTGGAACCCAGTTTTGAGGGTAATACAAAAAATGATAACTTATGGCTTGTGTTAGAGGACAACCGGGTATGACAAGATGCAAAAGAATATTTATGGTTGATGAGCATGTTTGAGGCTAGGCATCAGGATGGGTATGCGAATGTGGCTTGGTTGATAGCAAAGTGGATGAAGAGAAAAGGAGATGGTAGTCAAAAAGAGAGCATGATCTATTGTGGACAGTTTATTACAAAGCTTGTTAGGAGACAGTTGACTGAGGAAGTGTTGAGAAGTTCAAGTACTCTAATCTACTGTAGGGATTTGGATTCCACTACGCTTAGAGAGCTGATCGACTCTGATGGTAGGCTGATTCCTAAGGTTCTAGAGCTAGGTGTACTGAGAGTTGCTATTCTGAGAGGCCCGAGGCCATCTATGCAGGATTGTACGAGAGGATGGGTAGCATAGAGATACGCCAGCGAGCTATAGAGAGGATGGCTTATAAACATTCGTATCACTAGGACAGGTACCATGGAGTGTTTGAGCATATGGATGCTATGTACAATGTTCCGATGGATGGAACTTACAACCCTGTACAATGTTCTGATGGATGGAACTTACAACCCTCCTGGTTATGATCAGCAGTAGTATCAGCAATATTACCAGCAGTACCCACCAAAACAGCAGCAACAGCAGCAGCCAGGAGATGATTATGATGAGTAGTGTCGAGATGACACGAGTTGGTTGTGTGACCGAATGTTTTAGGTCACGTATGTTTTAAAAAAAATCTCTAAAAACTTTATTATTATTATTATTATGGTGTATTATGCTGTTTTTGGCATTTAAATAATATTTCTGTACTAACTACTATTAATTAATTAGGAATATTATTATTATTTATGTGTGCTTTGTAGTATTTATAATTATAACAGGATAAAGAAAAAAGGCGCGTGGCAAAATGACGTGAAGTGCAGATTCAGAGAATTCATCATATAGAGGGGAGTATTATTTTGCTTTCCTATTTTATCTTTCTCTATAAAATTTTACGCATTAGGAACAATGCTCATATTTAGTATGGAAGGGGGAGATAAACTGGAAAAGTAAAACATCTTGTAAAAATAATAATATATGTTATAAACCTTTTGGAAAAATTACATTTGAATGATCACGTATAAGCAAATCTGACTCTGGATTGATAACATTACTAGCATATTTATACCAAATCACCAAAAATGTAAGGACATATCTTAAAGAAATTCGGGTGTCCATCTTTGATACCCAAGATAATTTTTCCATTAGCTTTCTCGAGTTAAGGTTTGAATGCAATTGCAAGTGTTTCATCCGTCGTTACGACTATGTATTTGTAGTTTGTCGCCTTTTTTGGAGCATTGGTATCGGTTAAAATTATATGAGTGTGCCGGTGATTTATTAATTCTAGAACTTGTGCTTGAAATCTTTACGAGACCACAGTGAGATCACGTTCGCGTGTTACAAACATTTAACTGATAAAGAGGTAATATTAGAACGAAAATATAAATATAAATAACTTTGTCAAAAAAAACTTTTTAATCCAATTATCTGAATCTTTATCCATGTAAATGGTTGCGTGTAATCGCAAGTATTGCTATTATAATGAAGTGTGAAGGTTGCAAACTTCTAAGTTCGTTTGAAGTAGTATGCTTATCCTAAGTATGGGGGGAAGCAAGCTTCCCCACGGAGAAAGTAGAATAAGGCAAAAATAAGCCAAAGTTAATTTTTAAAAAAGAGAATAAAGTGAAAGTCTGGTATAATTACGGATAAGGAGGATTATGATTTAATTAAAAACTCTTTTTGACAATATAAACCTAAAGTACTATTAAGTAACCTCTTTTGACGTTGGTGTCCGATGCTTACGCCATGTCGGTGAAGTTTAGTTTCTTGTACAAGCCTGTGGTAATTTGAATAATTCATGACTGTGCGTATGAGTAACTCCCGTATACTTCACTAAAAACTAAGCTAGTGTGAAATGATACATATTCCTGAATTCGTGAGTTGATTCGTCGCGTTATCTATGCTGGTGATCATTAATTTGCTTTATAAAAACAAAATACTTTTGCTTTGATTGCTTGAGGGCTAGCAATAAGCTAAGTATGGGGGATTTGATAACGCTCCAAGTATATATATATATATATAATCCCTTATAAATATATAAAATATCTATGTTATTATGCAAATTATTTTCATTTTTTGTATAAAAGTCATTACAAGTCCCTAGATGATGAAAAGGACCAAAAACGCAAAGGAAATCCATTAAATACTCTAACAGTGGTCAAATGAAGGATCTAGAAAAATGAAGTTAAAATGAGAATTAATAAAACCGTGGCCTAGTGTCGGCGCACTTTTTGTGAAATGCGGCGTAGCTTCTAGTCGTTACAAAGAAATAAATGAGCAGAGAAGTACGCCATATTTTAATTGTGCCAACACACTTCTGCCGCAATTACTCAAGATCGAATGATTGCTATCATGATGTGCAACCCCTTTCACTTTTCAACTTCCACCAACATGAAGCCCTCACCTCAGACTATAAATAGGGCACCGAAAATAGCAATCCACAATGTGATCCGAAACCTCATTTTACTCATTCACATAAAAAAATAATCTTAGAAGGAAGTTAGGAAGAAATCTTTGGGGAAGTTGAACTTGTTCTTGGTTCATCTTAATTCCCAAGATTTAGATCATATAAGGAGGTTGAATTCAAGCTAAAAGAGGTTGTGACAGAGTTGCTAGTAGTTTGTAGTTGAATTTCTGAGTTTCTTATAGTTTTCATTTGGGAAAACTCTTGTAAAAACATCATCATTTGCTTTTGTAATCGGTATAAACACGTTTCTCTTCTTGAATATGATGTTTGCTGAATCTAACATGCTTGTTATGTGTTTTACTTTCATTAATATGGATTAGTGATCTATGTTTATTTGGACTTAACATGAACAATGAAATGAACAAGCTTTAACATCATGCTTATGAATATGATCTTGATGAAATCGATGTTTAATTATGCGGGTACTTGCTGCATGTTTGATTGATCATATTTGGTGGATATAGTTCGAAAGACTCTACCAATATGTTTACATTTCGCGTTGTTGTCAATATTTGTCTTGTAAGAATTGACTAGTAAAATGTTTATCAAACCGGATATGAATATGTTTAATACTTAATCTCATGTCTAAAGAACCTGATTAAGGCATTTTATCATTATCACTTTTATAGTTGAATCAATCTTAATGCATTTTATATATCAAAGATTAAAGGCCAAAAGGATTCTTTCATATGTGAAATAGTTAAGTGTTTGAATGATTATCCGTCTTTCATACTCTTATGCTTTAATTCATGAATGCTTGGTCGTTTGCGTGTTTATCCTTATTGTTCTTAGTCCAAATAAGCATCATTTTTAAATCTTGATATACACCTATATCTTTAGATCCATGATAGTCTATAAGATATTCTTTATTGCAAAACCCGACCTTTATTAGAAGTACCAATCCATGTGAACGACCTGGTCTTACCTAAAATATTATACTACATACGTGGGTTATATTTTACCCGTGTGTTTCCATTTAATAAATCGAAATTTTTAGTCATTATAAATTTAAAGCTTTTGAAACACATCAATTACCCTTTACAATCAAATTCCACAACTCGCTCTCCATCTTCTGAATTTCATTCATAGGACAATACACTTCTGTCATCAGCTTTATGAGCTCATTCCAAGTCAAGGCATAAGCAGCCTCTGTTCCAATCGTTCTCTTGTAAGCATTCTACCAAGTCAAAGCATTGTTCTGCAATGTGCATGAAGCTTTTTCACTTGGTACTTTGGTGTACAGTTGCTTATGTTGAACATCGATTCTATCTTCTCGAACCATCTTGCCAACCCGACCGTTCCTTCAGTCCCTTTGAAGTTAAACGGTTAGCAGTTCAAGAATTCTTTGTAGGTACACTCCCGGGCAGCTAATCCAGCTCCGCCCACATTACCACCATGATTTCCATCTCTGTTATTGTTATTACCATTGTTTCCATTCCCTCCATTATTACCATTTCTGTTATCATCTCCTTTCTTGCTCTCACTTTCAATGATAGGTCCTAGTGTATGATTAGCTTATCGCTCAGCTAAAACTTCGGCCACACGTCGAGTAATCATTTCTTTGATTGCATCAGGAGTCATTCCAGATCGAGTGAGAGTCATTGTTCTATACACAAGACATAACACATGGTGAGGTTTGATATGAGACACATTTACCATAAACGATACATAAAAGTAGTGAAATGTAATATAAACATAATATAATCTTGTTTTGCCAGAACAATAATAAATAAATAAATAATTGCATCACTTAGGGAACAAAATGAAATCATCATATATAGATAAAATAAGATAAGTCATCATAACATAAGTAATAAGTCTGTTACATCGTTGCTTCCCAAAAGATAGGATATATCCGTAATGCCTTCACTAGCTAGTATGAGTCGATATACAAGTCGAGACACAATAAATCTAGGGATGATAGCAAAGATGCCTCATCGCAAATGTCTCAAGTCTCTTGAAATCCATCCTATCATAGTAGTGAAATACACATATCTGTCTCAACTCGTCCTATGCATACTCCAAACAGTATTGAACACTATCAGCTCTCTCCCTTATAAAATTCGGTGTGTAAAACAGTGACGAAATTCAGTTTTGGTTTTGATTTTTCTAAAAATACTTACACACTAAGTTAGTAGGCTCTAAGTCACGTGGAAGTTATTTCTATATTTAGTTGTGACCTTGAATTTTGGCTAAGGTCAGAGGAGGGGTCTAAGTTGGGTAATTAATGCCATACTTTTTGAAGGTCAGATTCTGGATGAATTTTAAACACTTTGGATTAATGAATTTTTTTGAGATATTTATAAAAGGGTAGTGACTTTGGGAGAGCTAGGATAGGTTCATATGTCATATATGTAGCATGGTGAATTTTGGTTTGAATTATGAGAGTGTTTAAGTGGTGCTTTTAGGCCGCACAAGTCGGTGTAAAATTTTGCGTAAAACCAGAAAGTGTGAAGTGAAACGTTTAGGTGCAAATAGTGAATGTAAGATTTAATAAGGTTATAAAACAAGTATAGGACTATGATAGATCACATAGGCATCCATCATAGTTGAGGTTACGTCATCCTAGGTTAAAATACCTAATTGATGGGTAACTTGATTTATGCTTATATTGTTTAGATTGTTCGAGTTATTTGTGAAGTGTTTGTGGATTTGACGCTAGCAATCAGGTGAGTTTCATAGTCCCATTTTTAAATGTCTTTACATTTTGGGATGAAAATGATGCTTGTGATCTAAAGATGTTTTGAGTGCTGTGATTATGTGGTAATGGTGTATGGTCAATATGTTACTGTTATATGACTTATTGTTGCATGTTGAATATGATATTGGTGTTATCGTCTACTCATGTAGGCAAGACTTGGGATTTATTCCGAGTGGTAATGTGGTGTTATCGTCTACTTATGTAGGCAAGATCCTTGGAGCTGATCAACTCCTTGTGATATTGTGTTATCGGTACCAAGAGTCTGGAATTGGGTATTGGATCCTTTCCATGACTATTAGTGGATCGGGGGTAACGTTCCTACCCAGTATGTGTATGGTTTAATTGTGATATGGTGAATCTGATTTGCATGCTTGCATAAGTTCACGTTAGTTGTCCAAATGACTTTTGGATAATCACAGTATTTGTGTTAAAGTTTTATTGTTGTCTTAAACCTATGACTCTCACCAACCATTGTGTTGACGTTTTAAGCATCATTTTCAGGTGAGCTTAATGGTGCTAAGATAGAACAAAGTAGCTAGAAGAGACCGTAGGATGCTTGGAGTTATTTATGCTTTCCTGTGAATTGTTTGGTTTATGTTTTTGCAAGTCATTTATTCGACGAGACCTCTTTCTATTAATAAAAAAACACATTAGGTTTTGGGGTATTGTTATGGACACTTTTGTGTCTTTGCTTTGCTTTAGTTTTCTTTTAGTATTCTATATAGACACCATGTGTTGTGATGATATCCATTCTTATTTACGCCTCGCGTTTCCGCCTTGGCGGGGTGTGACAGATTGGTATCAGAGCCTATGGTTATAGAGAACTAGGTGGTTGAGCCTAGACTATAGCTTAAGGGTTTCTCATATAGTTGCATTTTAGGGCATAAGTGTCTGTGTACGTATATACCGTATGTTCTCGCTACTTTAAAGCTTTGAAATTCTTCCTATTTTGAATTACTATTATATAATATGAAATATATATTTTTTCATTATGGGGATCTAATAGTATATACCCCTTTGTTATTATTTTCAGGTCATGTCTTTCCCCTCTACCCTAGGAGGTATCATCTGGGAGATTGTTTACCTTACTGGACCTCGCGGAGTTGGGGGACTTTTGAGAGAGAAAAGTCAAACCCAAGTGAGGCCTAACATAAGTTTATTTCGTTTTCTACCTCGATGCGTTGCTATACTCGATGATTGCTTTTATATTTTGTGTCACGATGTGACTTCTGTTTTCGTTTGGTCGATTGGGATTTTATGGTTCGTTAGATGGATTATCATGTTTGAGTTATATATGGATTATTATTAAGTGCTATATGGTAGATGTGTGTTATCATTGAGATGTGCGATCTTGGAAGTAAGTACACGTGTGCAAAAGGTGCAATTATAATTATGGTCGCGAACATAATTATAACGGCAACACACACGTGGACTTGTGACTTTGATTGCATTGATCATTGTTGCTTGTATGTATTACGTAAGGATGTAAGGTTGGATAGCTATGTGGATAGTAGTGTAGAGGTGATGTGAGATCCTGTTAAGGATTGTTGTATGGTTAGAGAATTCTTCTCTTAACCCTTTGAGCGATTATAAAGGATCGAGTTGAGTAGATGGTGAGGTTTCCTTTCATCTATCGGTTGCATATACATCGGATACCTGTTGATATTGTCGTCGTGATTCTTAAGTTGGTTCATTAGCTTGTTGTTCGTTGAGATATCTAACGCTCGTGTTGGTATTCTTTAGTTGTCATCATAGAACTAGTGTTCTATGTTCTCCGTTCGGCGTTTTGATTGGTTTCTTTATCTTAAGGTGACGATACTTTTTGGTTTGGTTCTATGACCGTTGGTATGGATGAGTTCTTATGGTTGTTTATTTTGCAAGAGTTTATGTCGTGTTCGTTTTCAAGTAAATTAACATTTTGGTATTGAAATCCTTAAGGTATTTTTGGAGTCTATTTTGCTATCATGATGTCTTTTGTTGTGAGTCATAAATTCCTTTTCAAAGTAATTTTGTTATAGTCAATATCATATCGTTTAGCTGTTAAAAAAAATATCGGTTTTGGTACAAAGGTTCTTAATCTTTTAATTAATGGGTCATAGTACGTGGTAATATTCATTGGGTGTTTCTAGCATCATTGATGCGTTTGTTAGGTCTGCAATTCGTTTATTATGTCAATTTTTTTTATATTCGGTTGTTTCTTCTTTTGGGATTGTGTGATTTTTAGGTCCATACCAATTGGTGCATGTGAAGTTTGATTTCTTGCTGGGCATGGTTTCTAGAGTGATGGTAGGTCATATCTTTGAGTGTGGCGATTGATGGTGTAAAGCGAATAGAATTATTACGATTTCAAGTTAGAATTTGAGAATTCTCGTTTTACTTAGTTACCTCTTTGTTATTGGAGCGTGAATGTAGCCGTATGAGGGATCTTGTTGTTGAGGCATAAGGCTGGGATGGCATGCCACAAGGAGGTAGTAAAAATACCTTAGTGAGCTAAAAAGTGTTTAAGGTTCGTAAGGAAACGAACTAAAGAGGATGCGAGGTCTCATAGGAGTACCAAAGCATATGAGTCAAGATTTAGTGATACTTTAGTAGTATGTGAGCTTCTCGAAGTGTTTCTCATGATTTAGTGGGTTTTACCCTTCGTCGTAGAATAGGATTTTGTATGGAATTATTACAAGGAGCGACGTCAATTTACGAAGGCTCGTGTCGTTTGACATTTTTAGAAAGGCAAGAGGTGTGGAATGATTGCATGAGTTGCAAGGTGAGGATTAGTTCGAATGGTAACTTGTTGTGGGAAGCGTCTGTATTTCTTGGTAGGAAGAAAGGTGGGTAGTTTGGAATGTGCATAGATTATCTCAAGAAGAGTGAGATAGAAAATTCGTATGTGATGTCACCAATGGAGGAGGCACGAGACTGAGTAGCTAAGGATGTTTTTAGGGCACATAGTGAGACGTTGAAGTTTGCAGCTATGCTTTTGGGTTGACCAATGCACAGTGGTTTTCATGGGGTTAATGAGCCGGGTGTGCATGACCGTTATAGAAAGCTTAGGTTTAAAAAACGGGTTTATATATTTGGACGATATTTTAACCGACAATGAAGTCTAAGGTGGAGTACGAGTCGCACGTTAAGCATGTATCGTGTAGTCAGTAAAGAAGAGAAAGTTGTCTGTGAAGTTTTCCAACCAACGTGGAAGCAGAGCAAAGAGGAAAGCTATCTAGATGAGGAAGGAAAATCAAATGGGTAATGAGCGATCTTGGCATTACCAAGAAGGAGCAGACGATTTCGGTAGTTATATTATGACGCGTTGAAGCAAGGGATTTGGATGCATGTTGGAAAAAGGGAAGGTGATTGCTTGTATGTCGCGAAAACTGAGTTTCTATGATTGGATTGCATGGGCTAACGTTGTAGGTTTTGCTTATAAATGCTAGAGGCATTAAGTGAACGATGACATGGAGAGTGTCTATACGGATCATGTTAAGTCTCAAACACACTTTCAATCGGAAGGATAAACATGAGTGCCAAAGATGATGGATGGATGGTATTTAGTGAGTTTAATTTCGAGGACCAGTTACCATCTGGGAAACGCAAAAAAAATGTAGTGTTAACGTGGAGTAGGAAGAAAGGAGTGAAAAACCAATAGATGAGTTCGAGGCTGGGATAGATTTACACAATCCGATCTAGGTTTGAGAAAAGGATGCTGGTGGTAAAAGATAAGTGGTCCAAGCAAAAAAAAAAAAAAAAATAAATAAAAAGGGGGGGGAACGCGTCCAACATAATTGTTGCGTGGCTTGACAACGAGTGTGAAAGATGGAGAGTGGTTTATATTGGTTAGACAAGGTTTGGACCTCCAATTGCAGAGATGTAAGGACCTTGGCTATTGAAGAGGCGTATATGACAAAGTATTTTATCCATCCTGGAGTGGATACGGTGTTGTGTGGTTTTAGGTTAACTAATCTATGGTTAAGAATCAAGGGTCTTCAGGATTGTTGCTACAACCTGAGTTACCCGAGTAGAAGTGGGAAAGGATAACTAAGGATATAGTTGTCAAGTTACTAAGTGTGAGTATTGGATACGATACGATTGGGTGTAGTCAATGGACTGACTAAGTCACCCCATTCCTAGCTATGCTTAGGACATTGTATGGTAATATTTTAGAGTAATTGGGAATACTCGGTTCGTATGAGAGAGTTTTTCCTAAGGTGGGGATTATCATTCGAGTATGGATGTGCTTCATTTGAAACAATGTATGGAAAGGAATGTAGGTTACCATTTCATGGGCCATAACTAGAGAGAATGAGTTAAGTGGATCAAATTTGGTACAAGAAACAACCGACGAGATATTGATAATACAGGAAAGGCTGGTGGGCGCCAAATTGTTGAAAGAGGTAGTTGGAAAACTTTGAATTAATGATGGTAGGTTATGGAGTGGTTTGAAGGTCTCACTTTCGGAGACGGTGTAGTGTGTTTGAAAAGAAAGACAAGTTAGAACCGAGTTATGTAGGACCATTTGAGATCCTTGGATGGATTGGGCCTATAGTTCGGTTGAGAATTTCTGTCTTATGAGCTGAGTATTACATTTGTCGGACAGCAAGGATATCGTTGAAAGTATTAGTTAGAGATGGAGTAGTAAGGTTTCTTGGTAGGACCTTAGTACGCCCTTAAATTGTGTTAGTGTGTTTTGGTTAAATTTATTTTATGATACTCCGAAAGTCGAGCCAATTCCGTGGAAAAAACGTTGAGTTTGTAACAACTTTAATTGGTTCAAGACAGTTCTTGTTTTGATGAGTTGCGAGCCGGGTTGTAAATGACGTCGTTACAACAATTAAAGGGTTTTGATGAGTTGTTGATGACAGAGTGAGGTTATGTAGTTTAGGATGCTTCTTTTGTTTGGCTTGTTGTGTTGCTTAATTGTACCTTGTAGGGGTAAGCAAAGTCATTAGCAGTTGGATTCGGATTGTAGAAGGGGATGAGATTATGGTTGAAAGTACTCATTTGTTTTGTCAAGGCGGGGGGAAGCGTTTGAGTTTGTGAAACCGAGATGGGTCAATGAGTTAAAAAAAAACGTAGTTGATGGTATTAGTATAATTTCGTTGGGATTCGAAGCGTGGTCCTGAGCTTACTTGGGAACGCAAGGATCAAATGAGGTCTAAGTGTCCTCCGTTGTTTGTCGATAGTGCTAATGCCTCGAGTAGTTAAATCTCGGGACGAGATTTTCTCAAGGTGGGGATAATGTAACAACCATGACTTGAGCAGGTTGGTCAAACCGTAGTGTTGACCTAAATATCTGTTCTATAAGTTTGGTTTATGAGATTTTATGATTTTAGGTGTTCTATATGTGTTTGTGTGGGATATGTGATATTGGATAATCAATCCATTGAGCGTGATCGTCTCAATGGGATTGGATTTGTGTTGAATTTTGTAAAGTTCATTTCGTTCACTTTTGGTGACAAGGAAATGATTTCTGATAATTGAGCGGTTGCTAGTTAATTGTGTAAGTAAATATATACGTATACGTATTTTGTGTTAGTTATCTAAGATAGGTTTAGCGTTAAGTGTTAGATTAAGAAAATGGAAAATTTCTATTTTTAGAAAGTTAGGTTGGAAATGAATAATTATTTTTAGAAAGGTAGTAATCTGCGTTTAAATAAAAAGGTATAGTCAAAATAATTAAGGTTTTATAAAAACTTGAGGTTTTAATTGTAAATATAAAATAAATAAAAAATAAAAAAATATATATATTATTAATTTCGGCCGAGTAATAGGAAAGAAAGAAAAAAATAATAATTAGAATCCTAATCCTAATCTAAAACCTAGTTATACTTAAACTAAAATTCTACCTATGTGCTTATAAATACTAAACATAAAATCCCCATTCACCCATAAGGAGAAGAAAAAAAAATAGGAAGACAAAATTTTTAGGGTTTTTCGCTTTAATGCACGATTGGTTGTTAAAATTATAGAGTCAGTTTAATTTATAGTTAACTGGATTATGATGGATTTAGGCTTAAATTTAGTTTTATAAATTAGGGCATTAATTTCCAGAAAGTTTATGATATTATGATGTTAGCTTAATCATTAGATTAATTAGATTAGCGATATGATCATGCGTTAGGGCTTAGATCACTTGAATTAGATGCGTAATTCACTGCAGAAAGTTAGGCAGTTTTGTAACGAGCATAACTCAGTCATAAAAGATAAAATAAATAATTTACAATATACTGGAGATAACCTCAGAGAGTCTAATTTCTAGAAAATCCGGCCTCATAAGTTTTTATGGTCGGGAAGTGGGTCAAATGGTCATTATAAAATCGGTGTGTAAAACAGTGACGAAATTCAGTTTTGGTTTTGATTTTTCTAAAAATACTTAGACACTGAGTTAGAGGCTCTAAGTCACGTGGAAGTTAGTTCATATATTGTGTGTGACCTCTGAATTTTGGCTAAGGTCAGAGAGAGGTCTAAGTTGGGTAATTAATGCCATACTTTTTGAAGGTCAGATTCTAGACGAATTTTAAACACTTTGGATTAATGAATTTTTTTGAGATATTTATCGAAGGTATTGTACTTTGGGAGAGCTAGGAGAGGTTCATATGTCATATTGTAGCGCAATGGGTGTAATTTTGGTTTGAATTATGAGTGTGTTTAAGTGGTGGCTGTAAAGGCCGCACAAGGTCGGTTGTAAAATTCCATTTTGCGTAAACCAGAAAGTGTGAGTGAAATGTTTAGGTGCAAATAGTGAATGTAAGATTTAATAAGGTTATAAAACAAGTATAGGACTATGATAGATCACATAGGCATCCATCATAGTTGAGGTTACGTCATAGTGGGTTAAATACCTAATTGATGGTAACTTGTTTTATGCTTATATTGTTTAGATTGTTCGAGTTATTTGTGAAGTGTTTGTGGATTTGACGCTAGCAATCAGGTGAGTTTCATAGTCCCATTTTTAAATGTCTTTACATTTTGGGATGAAAATGATGTTGTTGATCTAAGATGTTTTGAGGGCTGTTATTATGTTGTAATGGTGTTATGGTCATATGTTACTGTTTATTTGACTTATTGTTGCATGTTGAATATGATTATTGGTGTTATCGTCTACTCATGTAGGCAAGACTTGGGATTTATTCCGAGTGGTAATGTGGTGTTATCGTCTACTTATGTAGGCAAGATTCCTTGAGTGGTGATCAACCGCTTGTGATATTGTAGTGATCGGTACCAATGTGTCTGTATGGGGTATTGGATCCTTTCTATGCCTATTAGTGGATCGGGGTAACGTTCCTACCCAGTATGTGTATGGTTGAATTGTGATTGGTGAATCTGATTTGCATGGCTTGATATAGTTCACGTTAGTTGTCCAAATGACTTTTTGATAATCACAGTATTTGTGTTAAAGTTTTATTGTTGTCTTAAACCTATGACTCTCACCAACCATTGTGTTGACATTTTAAGCATCATTTTTAGGTGAGCTTAATGGTGCTAAGATAGAACAAAGTGGCTAGAAGAGACCGTAGGATGCTTGGAGTTATTTATGCTTTCTGTTTGAATTGTTTGGTTTATGTTTTTGCATGTCATTTATTGACGAGACCTCTTTCTCATTAATAAAGAAACCATTAGGTTTTGGGTATTGTTATGACACTTTGTGTCTTTGCTTTACTTTAGTTTTCATTTTAGTATTCTCTATATAGACACCATGTGTTGTGATGATATCCATTCTTATTTACGCCTCACGTTTCTGCCTTGGCGGGGTGTGACAATGCGACTCGTATTCTCCTTATTAAGATACACATTCACATTATCCCTATTCAACACCATGTTACGCTATTCATCCTTAACATCACCCGTGTCTACTACATTTTTCATTACTATATACAATTGTCATGCCATCACTGTTGTAACACCCCCAAATCTGGGTAGCAGCGGAATGTTGAATATCCGAGGGCGTTACTTCATAGATCAATAGCACAAGATATGAGAACGACCATTAAACGTGTCGTTTTAAAAAGATACATTAGATTAACAAAATGTTTGTTCATTACATAAGCTCATGGCTTTAAATTGTTCGACAATATAAGTAAAAATTTCGGTTTATAACAAATATTCACAAAATGTAATACGCCCAAATCTTTAGTACTGACTCTTTCCAAAGAGTGGCCCCCCAATGTATCTGAGCACCTCGTGCCTTATTGACTTGAGAAAACATGCTTAAAATGTCAACATAAAGTTGGCGAATTCATAGGTTTATGTAAATCAATAGTAGGACCGCAAGATTTCCAAGTGTATGATTAAGCAACAGATGCAAACATCATAAAAAGTAATTACGTTTTCCTAAGCTCATGACACTGAAGCTCAACATGTATGAATGCAATAATTTACCAATAAATGCCCGTGAATGATGTTCTAACCCGCAATATCTCTAAATCCAACATGGTATACGTTTGTTGTCCGGCACCCGACACAGTGAGCGCTACTCACCCAAACGGGGATGTCAATCCCAAATAGATCTATTTATAACATTCGCGCTCACAATCTAGTAATTGACAGTTCATGATAAAGGGCTTAGTGGGTTATTGCTACTTAGGCAAACACGTAATCATAGTATAAAATGTACACTTGCGTCCAATTTGTAAAACAAAGCATGTTCTCACCCTAAATATATAAATCATTTAAATAATTGTAAAACATGGGGCTATGAACTCACCTTAGTAAATAGTCCTCTGAAAATGATAAATATATCCAAGTATGGCAATGAATCACACCGTCAAATACCTAAGTACATACGGCCAGTCTTAGTCTACAAGTTTAGGCTAACGACTTAATGCATAAACTAAAATTAAATTGCTAGTTTATATATACTGTTATCATTTGTGTGGTAGTGCACATGTTTATCGTATTGGTATGTGCTTGATGGCTCTTGGGGAAGGTATCCGATTACACACGTTCTAGTAAAATTGTATAACCGTTATTAAGAATTATTCCATATATATTAATTGTGTTTTAACTCGTATTAATATCCGAACAATTTATAACTCGTACGGTTGGTTAAAGTGTTTATAAAAAATCACCTTCGTCATAAAAATACCTTAGGGTTCCTATATTTACAAAACAGCCCCCATGTTATGAAAATAGGATATTTTACATTTTAACCTTAGTTTCCATTATTACACTTTTTGTCTTAATTACAAAGAATTTCCCCTTTTGGTCCTTATACTTTCATATAAGTCTTTTAGTTTCAGAAGTGACCAAAACAAGTCCTACACTTTATAAAATTAGTTTGGCAGTTTTTTAACCCTCATGTTTACAATTTACACTTTGTAGTCCCCTAATCGGTAAAAATGCCTTTTAAGGTCCTATTAAGTTCTATAACGTGGCTTTTGGTTTTAATGGACTCCTATAAGCCCATATAAAGCTGGGTCAGCTTATAAATAAGCTCGGATGAGCTTATTTTGGTTATTGGGCCTTATTAGACCCGTTAAGGTCCAATGAGCAATCTAAAGGTCCAATTGAGTTTTCAAAGGCACATAAGCTTTCATTAAGTTTATTTAGACTTATTTAAAATTGTTAAGCTAAAAAATAAGCTCGGATAAGCTTATTTGAGCTTATTGGGCTTACTAGCCTAATAACTCTAACTCGAAAGATATCAAAGGGGTCCATTAATGTTTCTAAGTTCAATAATAAGTTCATTAAGCTGTTTAAGCTCACAAATAAGTTGTTTAAGCTTATTGTGCTTAAGGGGCTCGTCGTAGTTGGACATGGCAATTGGCCGTCAAGTCCATTAAGGGTCCGATTAAGTTTCCAGGATATATCAAGGTCCATGTGGGTTTAATAAGCACATTAGGCTCCTTAATAAGCTCGTGGAGCTTTTTAACAAGCTGAGGTCTCCATGGTATGGCCTGTTGGGCCTGGTTTGGTTTAACGAGCCCATTAGTGGCCCGTTAAGGGTTTCTCTCTTGCGTTTAACTAGTCAACGAGTTTAATAAGCTTCCTAACCTCTCTATAAGCTCAAGTAAGCTTAATATTAAGCCATGGTTCCTCACTAACGGACTGTTGGGCCCATTTACTTCTGTTAATGGACTGTTTGGTCCAACAAGTCCCGTTAGTGGCACGTTAATGATATTAGGGCTAGTTAGGATCACTAGCACCAAATCAATCTCGTTTAACATTATTCAATCGCGTTTTATCACATGCATATCACCACGTTTTTAGTAAATGTTTACGTATAGTTTTTGGGTATTTCGTACCAACGAGTTAAATGTTCATATAGGTTTCCATTCTTGCATTTTAAATGAAACGTTAAGGCCTTAGCTTATTTTAAATCACCTTTTAGCATGCCCTAGCACCACACAAGAGATAGTATACGTGTATACATGTGTGAATTACATACATGATGGTATCATGCACGTATATGCTCACGTTAGTTTGTTAATTACAAACTAACGTGACCAAAAGACTAACAAACATGGAAAGAAACTTATGACATGAATTCGTGAGTTTAGAACATGACTTACAAAGGTCCTAGAGCTTGGTTCGAGTTAGGAAGACAACCCAAATGCGTTACACCCAAATGTAATCAACCCGAAAGTTCCAATGCTTAATATATATCCCAACCTTGGTTCGTGTACCCCTCCTACGTCCTTGTATGAAGACCTAGTCCACCTTGAATCCTTAGAAATGAAGTGAGGGTGCGTATGGGTTCGGTTATATTATGACCCGAATGTAAAAGAGATAAATGAGGAGGGTTTAGCTTTGTGAGAGAGTTTGTGAGTTTAAGAAATGTTTAAGTGTCAAAGGTAAGTGGATATATATAGGCTTATGAGCTAGTTAGCTTTCTCTAGTTCTTGTTTAACCAAAAACGAGCCTAAGTGGTGGTTTTGGTGGGATTCTAGTCAATCACACATGGTATTTTGCTAAACACACCAAAGTAATCTCTTAATGTACCATTATTTGTACAAAATTTTCAAGATTTTGAAATCTTATGGTGTTTATTGTGTGGGATTGTTCTTGGTCGCGGGTATCAAGAGGCAAAAAGAGGTCAAATGGTTTATTAACCATTGTACATTAGTTAAATTAGGGGTACATTAAGTACTAAGGTTTAATTAAACATTTTTCGTTGTACATGTACCTTGGAGTAAAAACAAGATTTGTTAGTTGGCTTATGGCCTTATTCGGCCATGTGGGTTTGTCAACACCAGAATTTAATAAACTTTTGTGTTTAAGGATTATAATGGGCATTGGTTTGAGTCTAGGTAAGTCTAAGGTCTTTCCGAGGTGGTCTAAATGTATTTTTATTGCGAAACGTAAGCTTTTACGTGGACCAATAAACCTTACATACGCGCATAAGTTTAATTAATTATCTTCCCTTAATTAATTACTTAACAGCTTGCTTGCGTAAGACCTTTAATTTTTTTTGGTGATCCGTTTACGTTAAATGATTATTTCTAGTCTGCGCGATTTAGCTTAAAAGTTAAATTAAAGGTAAACGCGTATCGGACTAAAATAATTAGTGAAGAATAATAGAGTTGTAAAATGACCTGAAATTGAGAAATGTTACAACTGTAACCCAAAGTGAACTTTTAGGGAAATTACTGTGTTAATTATTTATTAATTTGGTACAAGAAAATAATAGATGATAAAAATTGAAATTTCGCAAATTATAGAAATTTAAGTTAAAGTAGTTAGTGTAATTTTATGTTATTATGAATACATATATTAAAATAATTCCATTACTACCACTTTAAATAAAAATTTTATAAAATTATTATACCCAAACACCCAAAACCAAATTAAAAGAATAAAATAAAAAAAAAAAAAACAAAAAATCATACACCAAAATAATAAAATATAAAACACTAACCCACATCACCAAATCATACCAAATGAAACTATAAATCTCTCTCTTAAAAAAAATCTCTTCATATCACTACATATAAATAAACAATACACAAACTTTTCTATCAACACAAAGATCGTAAATAATATCATATTCCAACTAAAACCGCTTCTCTTTCACGATACCTAATAGAGACTCAAATTATATAGATATATGATATATATAACATACGAAACCACTAATCTCTCCCAAACCATAACTCTTACTCTCTCTAAACATATAATCTAATAAATCTCCACTCCACTCTATCCATAAAACTTTTAAAAATTCTCTCAACCTCATCCAACACCCTTAAAAGTGACTCCAATCACATTAACTCTCTAAACAATTACTCTCTAAATTTATACTTAATATATTTATCTTTATTTATTATGATCTATTCTTTTTTCGCTAATTGTGCTATTCTTTATATCAAAAACATATATATTATTAACTCTATGTTCATTCTACTCGTTTCCTAAATAATCATACCCACCTCACTCTATACCCCTAACAATCATTTAATTACCCAACCCACCCATACTAAACAGCAACATAAAAATAGCCATTATTCATTTAAATAAATACCTATAATAATAACCTATACTATAAATAATAAAAAATTACAAAATTAATAAATATATAATTTTTCATTCTTTAAACAATCTATAAAAAATATTTTATATCAATATAAAAATTTCAAAATTCTCAAACAAAAACAACCAATTTAAAACAACATCTAAAATAAATTTACTCATTTAACAAAAAAAACATATCCATCACAATACACCAGCAACCTACGATTCAATCACTTCCTCAAAAAAATTTCCCGAGGCGCTTTTAAGCTTGCCGTCTCTCAATTATATAGAAAATAGTCTACCCTATACCATTATTATATATAAAATTATATTATAATTATACCCCTAATTAATTTACTTAAAAAAAAAAAACAATAAAATATTTAAAAAAACAAACAACACAAACAAACCAAAAACCAAATCAAACAAACACAATCCCCCCCACACCCAACAAAACACACACCCCAAACACCCCCAAAAAAAAAACCAATACCACACACCAACCCATACAAACTCCTACCAACAACCCCCCCCAACCACACAACCTCCAATCCCACCCACACCACACACCACCCAACAAACAAAACCTCCTTCATCATCTCACACTCTCTCTCTCTCTCACTCTCACACGATCGCTCTTACTAACATCATAACCACAAATAAACCTCAAACATCACAACTAAAAAAACATCACAAAAAAAACCAACCAAAATCCTCTACCCACACAAACACAACCCCCCACCCAACAAAACTTCTCACTACTCCAACACACCACACTCAAAAAACACAAATATACAACTCACACACACAAACACAAATAAAACAACACAAGAAACAAAAACAACTAATAAATACCCCCACCTACACTATCTCACTCTCTCACAATACACACTCACATACACTCACAATCTTACACTCACCTACCCAACATACATATATAAATTAAACATACACCAACAATAATAAAAATATTTAACTTCCACCCCCTTACACAAATCCATAACCATAGTCATTAACAAATATACACAACCTATACTCTCCATATAACATAACCCACCACCACCACATATAAAACACATTATCCAAATATCTCACTCACACAAAAACATAATCATAATTCTACTCAACAATCAGCACAATCTTACTCACATCCATAATTTTATACACCAAAAACACAAAAAACTCCACACTCCCTCTACACCTACCCACCAAAACACACTCACTCACTCACTTCTCTACCTCACTCACACAAACACCCCCAACCAAACACACACCAACCCCCCCTCAACACCAAAACATAATCATACAAACCCCACACAAACAAACACCCCACTACATATCCAACACTCACTAATACTCCTACCAACTCTATAATCCTACTCCACATCACTCCTACCAACCATTCCTACCCAAAACTAATACACAACAACACCTCTCTCCCACACCTACTCTCACACACCAAAACATAATAACTAACCTAACTAACTTCAACTCTAATACCCACATAAAGCAACATACACTACCCTATCCATGCACACTCATATAATACAAAAAAAAACACTACCACCAATTATACAATAAAAAACTACAACACATCAAAAAATCTCTTAATCCAAACCCAACATAAAACACATCCCAACTCACTCAAACAAACAACCACAACCCCCCCAAAAATCAACAAATCCACCTCCCCAAAAAACACAATAAACAACAAATATCACACACACCATAACAAAAACTCACTACTTCCCCTCTCCCAAACCAAACCCCCTCAAATCACCAAAAAACCCACCCCCCCCACACAAACCACATATCTAAACAAAACTTCAAAAAACAAACTCAACCACCCCCCCCCCCCCCAAAAACAACACACCCACCCTCATCATCAAAAACCCCCACTCACACCACACTCTCACCACTCTCTCAACACCTATATATATAACAACAAACACAAACCACACCACCTAAATAAAACCCATAACCCCACCCTCTCTCTTCTACATCAGCAGATATATCCAATCATCACCACCAAGACCTTAACCCCCCCCTAATCACATCCCTTTCATTATAATTTCTATTATATTAATCTCTCCCTTCCTCTCTCAACATTCATAACAACTTTAGATCCTCTATATCTACCTATCAACAACCAAATACTCTCACGATTTTAAGAACACATTACTTTCTCCAACAACTCACCAATCCACATACCTAAAATGTAGACTATTTTTTACGCCTCCCCCCCTCACAACACTACCGCACATCCTAGATACACACCTCACGATTTCACCAACTTTTACCTATAATATACCTCCTTAAATAATATTATACACCAAAAATATACCATTCTCCCCTTCCCAACAATTCCACCTCTCACATCATATACAGCACTCCTACTCTCAACCCCCCCCAACCCACCCTTCTCACCCCCCCCATACATACTAATTAATAATTAATAAACATAAACCTACAACCTCTCTCACTCTCTCCAAAAACACACCCACAAATAATAACACAATATTTACATCTCACCCCCCCCCCCCCCCACCTCGCCCCCCACCCCCCTTATTAAGTACAGAGAGAGATAGATACAGACAATCTACACTTTGTCTCGTTCCTCCCCTCCTCTCTTGTAACCTCCCCTCTCACACTTCCTCTCTCCTCAAACCACTTAATACTCTCACTCTCGCTCTACGCTTAGTGACCAACACTCATACACAACCCCCCCCATACCCAGGCTCCTCTCGCTCGTATTGAGAGTAGTGAGATCTGTCCACCTCCCCCCTCGACCTACCCACAAACGTCCCAAGGGACACCCCCCCAATATCAGACGGAACTCCACCGCTCCCTCCTCCCTCCGCCCGCCCCTTGTAAACACCAAAAACCCTAAAAAAAATTTCAAAATAAACCCAACTGACTTTACTTTGCAACATCATATCTTTTGCCCTAGGCAAACTATTTTAAAAAAATTTACGTCAACTCTGTAGAGCTCATTAAAAACAACACAATGAGGGAAATCAAAATAAATTTAAACTACTAATCAGTATGCAAAAACATAGGAAAAGATAGACGAAATACTGTTTTTTTTACAAAACAAAAACCCTAAAAAAAATTCAAAATTAACCTAACTAACACACTTTGCAACATCATATCTCATTCATACTAAAACTATTTTTTTAAAAATTTACGTAACTGTGTTGAGCTCATCAAAGGCAACACATTTGAGGAAATAAAAACAATTTTTACCAACAGTTGGGTATGAAAAAACATGCTCAAAGATAGAGAAACTAAACATTTCGTCAAAAAAACCCTAGAAAATATTAAAATCCTAGCAAAACTATTTTTAAAAAAATAATAAAAATAAAAAGAAAATCGCTACCCATTATGAGCGGATTTACTTTTTATTTTCTTTTATTACAGAAACTAAAACATTTCGTTCAAAAAACCATAGCAAGGAAAATATTTCAAACCCTAGCCAAAAAATATTTTTTTAAAAACTAATTAAAAAACAAAATCGCTAACCATATGGCGCGATTTACTTTTTTTTTTTACAGCCCCAATCGAAGTGCCGACAGTGTTACAATAGTGTAAATCACTACCATTGGGCGCGTGCGATTACAGTTTAATTTCAAAAAAAAAATACTGCAGGGTTACCGCATGCTGTCATCGTTTTGCCAGACGGGCCATTTTGGGTTATTTTTGCTATTCTATCACTGTCACACTCTCAACAATTTATTTTATCTTCATATTTCTTATTTTTGGACAGCTTTTATCTTTATGTTTTTTACTCATCATAATCTGTGTATTATCATCAATAACTAACTTATTTCTTATTTTTAAAGTGTATCCTCTCTCATTTCTTATTTCCCAAGCACAATGCCAAAACCAAACAAAATTATTTATCAAAATAACAACTTAAACCAAGTTAGCACATTAACACAAATTCGAAGTGGTGGTGGGTTGTGACAGATACATAGATCCGGCGATGGTGGGGTACACGATGATGGCGTGGGTGTAAAGTGGTGGTGGATTGTGGTTGTACAGTGGTGATGGTTGGGTTGTGGTTGTACAATGGCGTCAGTGTAAAGTAGTGGTGGGTTGTGGTTGTACACGGTGATGGCGTGGGTTGTGGTTGTACAGTGGCGATGGTGAGTTGTGGTTGTGCAGTGGTGGTGGTAAGCTATACGATTGTGATGGGTGTAAAAGATCTGACTTGTGGTTGACCTGACCATGGAGCTGCTCGTACCATATTTGGTAGAAATAGCAACGGACGATCGAAGTCATATACGAGGAGATTATTTGGTTTATTAGAAGAAGATCCGGTCCTGTTGGTTGAGAGTGAGACTATTTTCGATCTATATATTTCCCGATTTTTGGGGTGGGGTGGCGGTGAGTGTAACAAATGGACATGGAAGGTTTGATGTTTTAAAATTCTACACTTCACAACTTGTAGCTTTTTTTTAACAATACAAGTTGTCGCTTATTGTCTAGATATTTAGACATTTGAATGTATAGGATAAGTTTCTGAAAATATGTTTATTGGTACCCCCCCCTAAACCCACCATTGGGTCCCCCCCTTGGTTTTTTCTGGGTTTTTTTTTATTTATAATTTTGTATGTGTTATAAAACTGTGACACGGAAAATACGGAACGAAAAATATAAAGTTTAACAGGTCAAGACTATGAAACTGTCAAAACTTACGAAACAGAAACTGATAAAAAAAACTGCGTTGCACTGTAAAAAGTGAGGTACAAAAAGAATCTTTTGTACTTTTTAGTACTGTATGATGAACCAGGGGGTACCAATAGTAGCACCCTAATAAGTTATCTTATATAGGTGTCTATTTTACTAGGCTAATGAGTTTGATGTCTAATTTTCTTTTTCCTCTATGAAAATCTGATTTATTTAAGCATGAAGAATTTATGCGACATAAGCTACTTTTGAACATAAAGTTGCCGTATATTTGAAATGTTCAAGTTTTTATCTATCTATGATTTTGGCTAGTGTGACCTCCGAATACAAAAAAAAAAAAAAAAATTTTTTATTTGAAAAAAAATAAAAAATTGAATAACAATGTTGAATGTGTCTAAAAAAGTTTCGATTGTGGGTAACAGTTGTTAAATTTTCAATTCAGGTCATTTTACAATCTATTATTCTTCACTAATTATGTTAGTTTTCCGATACGGTTTACCTTAATTTAACTTTTAAGCTAATTCGCAGTGAGACTAGAAATAATCATTTAACGGTAAACGGTCACAAAAATAAATTATGGTTTTCGTCAAAGCAAGTGTTGTAATTATTAGGAAGATAATTAGTTACTCTTGCGCGTTTTTTAAGTTTGATTGGTCACGGGTAAAAGCCCCTTTACGTTCGCTTAAAAGTACATTTAGAGCACCTCGGAAATACCTAGGACTTACCTAGACTCAACCAACTGCCACTTTTAATCCTTAAACACACAAATTTATTAAATTCTGGTTGTTACAAACCCACATGGGCCGTATATGGGGACATAAGCATACTAACTAATCTTGTTTTTTATCTTCAAAGGTACATGTTACAAATATAGGTTAATTAAACCTTGTACTTAATGTTCCCTAATTAACTAAATGTACAATGGTTAATAACCATTTGACCTCTTTTGGCCTCTTGATACCCGCGACCAAGATCAATCCCACACATAAAACCATAAGATTTCAAAATCTTGGAAAATTTTGTACAAATATTGTGTAATTAAGAGATGTACTTGGGTGGTTTAGCAAGATACCATGTGTGATTGACTAGTACCCAAACACACCACCGAGGGCTCGTTTTTGGATTAAACAAGAAACTAGAGAAAGCTAACTAGCTGTCATAAGCCTATTTATATCAGCTTTACCTTTGACACTTAAACTTCTTAACTCACAAACTCTCTCCACAAAGCTAAACTCTTATTTATCTCTTTTACGATTCGGGTATAATATAGCCGAACCCCATAAAAAACAACAATACCACACCTCACATCATTTCTAAGGATTCAAGGTGGACTAGGTCTTCATACAAGGACGTAGGAGGGGTACACGAGCCAAGGTTGGGTTATATATTAAGCATTGGAACTTTTGGGTTGATTACATTTGGGTGTAACGCATTTGGGTTGTCTTCCTAACTCGAACCAAGCTCTAGGACCTTTGTAAGTCGTGTTCTAAACTCACGAATTCATGTCATAAGTTTCTTTCCATGGTTTGGTTAGTCTTTTGGTCCCACTTGTTAGTTTGTAATTAACAAAATAACGGGGCATATACGTGCATGCTACTCATCCTGTATGTAATTCACTGGTTACACGTATAGCTATCTCTTGTGTGGGGCTAGGGCATGCTAAAGGATGATTTTAAAATAAGCTAAGCCTTAACGTTTCATTTAAAATGCACAGAATGGGAAACCTATGATGAACATTTAACTCGTGGTACGGCGCAATACCAAAAACTATACGTAAACATTTACTAACAACGTGGTGATATGCATGTGATAAAACGATGATGAATAATGTTAAACGGAGATTGATTTGTGCCTAGTGATCCTAACAGCCCTAATATCATTAACGTGCCACTAACGGGACTTGTTGGACCAAACAGTCCATTAACAGAAGTAAATGGGCCCAACAGTCCGTTAGTGAGGAACCATGGCTTAATATTAAGCTTACTTGAGCTTATAGAGAGGTTAGGAAGCTTATTAAACTCGTTGACTAGTTAAACGCAAGAGAGAAACCCTTAACGGGCCACTAATGGGCTCGTTAAACCAAACAGGCCAACAGGCCATACCATGAGAGACCCTCATCTGTTAACAAGCTCCCACGGCTTATTAAGAGCCTATGTGTTATTAACCCACATGGACCTTGATATCTCCTAGAAACTTAATCTGACCCCTTCATGGATCTTGACGGCCAAATGCCATGTACCAACGCGAACAGCTTAAGCCACAATACGTTAAACAATTATTCGTGAGCTTAACGTTAATGAACTTATTATTGAACTTAGCAAACCCATTAATGGACCCCTTGATATCTTTTCGAGTTTAGAGTTATTAGGCTAGTCAGCCCAATAAGCTTCAAATAAGCTTATCCGGAGACTTATTTTTTAGCTTAAACAATTTTAATAGTCTAAATAAACTTACTGGAAAGCTTATGTGCCTTTGAAAATTCAATTGGGACCTTTAGTATTGCTCATTGGACTTAAACGGGTTCTAATAAAGGCCAACTAAGCCAAAATAAAGCTATATCCGATGCCTTATTTAGAAGTGACCAGCTTCTATGGCTTATTTGGAGTCCATTAAAAACCCTCAATTGCCACTTTATAGAATTTACTGTAATTGACTTAAAATGCGATTTTTTCGAGTTAGGGGACTAAAAGTGTAAATTTGTTAACTTGAGGGTTAAAACTTTTAAAACTGCCAAAACTAATTTTATAAAGGTAGGGACTGTTTTGGCCCCTTTCTGAAACTTAAAAGACTGTTATGAAGTTAAGGACCAAAAGGGATATTCTTGTATGTTGAAGGACTAAAAGTGGTAAAAATGGAACTTAAAGGGTTTAAAATGTAATTATCTAGATTTTCATAAATCACGGGGCTGTTTTGTAAATATAGGAAACCTAAGGGTATTTTATGGAACGGAAGGTGAATTTTTACTAACACCTAACATACCGTACGAGTCTATATATTGTTCGGATATTATACGAGTTTTAAACTACGAAATTAATAAATATGATATTTATTAATAGCGCTTTATACATGTACTAGAACGTGAGTAATGTATACCTTCCCAAGAGCCATAAGCAATGTACAATACGATAAACAAATGTGCACTACCACTCCACAAATGATATCGTATATATAAATAGCAATTTAATTTTAGTTTAAGCTTTAAGTCGTTAGCCTAAACTTGTAGACTAAGACTGGCCGTATTTACTTAGGTATTTGACGGTGTGATTCATTGCCATACTTGGATATATTTATCATTTTCAGGAGGACTATTTACTAAGGTGAGTTCATAGCCCCATGTTTTACAATTATTTAAATGATTTATTATATTTGGGTGAGAACATGCTTTGTTTTACAAAATTGGACGCAAGCTGTCCCATTTTATACTATGATTACGTGTTTGCCTAAGTAGCAATAACCCACTAAGCCCTTTATCATGAACTGTCAATTACTAGATTGTGAGCGCGAATGTTATAAATAGATCTATTTAGGATTGACATCCCCGTGTGGGTGAGTAGCGCTCACTGTGTCGGGTGCGGACAACCAAACGTATACATGTTGGATTTAAGATTATTGCGGTTTAGAACATCATTCACGGGGGCATTTATTGGTAAATTATTGCATTTCATACTGTTGAGCTTCAGTGTCATGAGCTTGGCAAACCGTTTAATTTACTTTTTTATGATGTTTGCATCTGTTGCTTAATCATTACACTTGGAAATTTGCGGTCCAACTATTGATTTACATAAAACCTATGACTTCGCCAACTTTATGTTGAACATTTTAAGCATGTTTTCTCCAGTCAATTAGGCACCGAGGTGCTCGATACATTGGGGGGGCCACTATTTGGAAAGAGTCAGTTACTAAGATTGGGCGTTATTACATTTTGTGAATATTTGTTCAAAACCGAATTTTTACTAATATTGTCGACATTTAAGCCATTTTTTTTTGGGGGGAGCTTATGTAAATGAACAAACATTTTGTTAATCTAATGTATCTTTTAAACGACACGTTTAAGGGTCGGTTCTATATCTTGTGTATGATCTATGAAGTAACGCCCGTCGGATATTCAACATTCCGATGCTACCCAGTTTTGGGGGTGTTACACAGTGATGGGCCATGACACTTGTTTTTAGTAATGAAAATGTAGTTAGACACGGGTTGATGTTAAGATGAAAGAGCGTAACTTGTGTTGAATAGGGATAATGCTGAATGTGTATCCTTAATAAGGTGAATCCGTATAGTCGCATTGTCACACCCCGCCAAGGCTGAAACGTGAGGCGTAAATAAACAAGGGGCATATGGATTCATCACAAACAATGGTTTTTGTTATATGGAGAATATAAAATGAAAACTAAAGTAATGCAAAGAACAAAGTGTCATAACACATACCCAAAACCTAATGGTTTCTTATATTATTGGAGAAAGAGGTCTCGTCAATAAATGACCTGCAAAAACATAAACCAAACATTCAAACGAAGCATATATAACTCCAAGCACCTACGGTCTCTTCTAGCCACTGTGCTCTATCTTAACACCATTAAGCTCACCTAAAAATGATGCTTAAAACTGTCAACACAATGGTTGGCGAGAGTCATAGGTTTAAGACAACAATTAAACTTTTAACACAAATCTGTGATTATCAAAAAGTCATTTGGACAACTAACGTGAACTTATGCAAGCATGCAAATCAGATTCACCATATCACAATTAAAACCATACACATACCGGGTAGGAACGTTACCCCCGATCCACTAATAGTCATGGAAAGGATTCCATTACCCAATTCCAGCTCTCTTGGTACCGATAACACAATATCACAAGGGAGTTGATCAACTCCAAGGTTCTTGGCCGTCATTAGTAGTACGATAACACCACATTACCACTCGGGAATAAACGATCCCAGTCTTGCCCTACATGAAGTAGCCGGTATAACCCCAAACCATATTTCCAACATGCAACAATAGTCAATATAACAGTCACAGTATTGACCTACACATTACCACATAATCACAAGCACTCATAACATCTTTAGATCACAAGAATCATTTTTCATCCCAAAATGTAAAGGACATTTAAAAATGGGCCGATGAAACTCACCTGATTTGCTAGCGTCAAAATCCCAATACACTTCACAAATAACTCGAACATTCTAACAATATACGCATAAAACAAGTTACCATCAATTAGGTATTATAACCCACTATGGACGTAACCTCAACTTGATGCGATGCCTATGTGATCTATCATAGCTCCTATTATTGTTTTCTAAACCTTATTGAATCTTACATTTACTATTTGCACCTAAACGTTACACTTCACACTTTCTGATTTTACGCAGAATTTTACACCGATTTGTGCGGCTTAAAAGCACCACTTAAACATTCTCATAATTCAAATCAAAATTCACCATGCTACATATATGACATATGAACCTCTCCTAGCTCTCCCAAAGTCACTACCCTTTTATAAATATCCCAAAAAAATTTATTAATCCAAAGTGTTTAAAATTCGTCTAGAATCTGACCTTCAAAAAGTATGGCATTAATTACCCAACTTAGACTCTTATGGACTTAGCAAAATTCAGAGGGCACACACAATATATGAAATAACTTCCACCTGACTTAGAGCCTCTAATCAGTGTTCTAAGTATTTTTAGGAAAAATCAAACCAAAATGATTTCGTCCACTGTTTTAACCACCGATTTTATCATGACCATTTGACCACTTCCCGACCATAAAAAACTTATGAGGCCGGATTTGTCTAGAAAAATTAGTACTCTCTGAGGTTATCTCCAGTATATTGTAAATTATTTATTTTATCTTTTATGACTGAGTTATGCTCGTTACAAAACTGCCTAACTTTCTGCAGTGAATTACGCATCTAATTCAAGTGATCTAAGCCCTAACGCATGATCATATCGCTAATCTAAATTCAATTAATGGATTAATCTAACATCATAATATCATAAACTTTCTGAAAATTAATGCCCTAATTTATAAAACTAAATTTAAGCCTAAATCCATCATAATCAAGTTACTAGTAAATTAAACGAACTATAATTTAACAACCCGAATCGTACATTAATGCGAAACCCTAAAAATTTTCGTCTTCTATTTTTTTCTTCTCCTTATGAGTGAATGGGGATTTTAGGTTTAGTATTTATATGCACCAAGGTAGAATTTTAGTTTAAGTATAACTAGGTTTTAGATTAGGATTAGGATTCTAATTATTATTTTTTCTTTCTTTCCTATTACTCGGCCGAAATTAATAATATATATATATTTTTATTTTTTTATATTTTATATTTACAATAAAAACCTTAAGTTTTTATTAAAACCTTAATTATTTTGACTATACCTTTTTATTTAAACGCAGTTTACTAACTTTTTAAAAATAATTATTCATTTCCAACCTAACTTTCTAAAAATATAAATTTTCCATTTTCTTAATCTAACACTTAACGCTAAACCTATCTTAGATAATTAACACAAAATACGTATACGTATATATTTTAATTATTACATTAACTAGCAAATTCACCGTCAATTATCAGAAATTCATCCTTGTCACCAAGTGACGAAATGAACGTTACAAAAATTAACACAATCCAATCCCATTGAGAACGATAACGCTAATGGATTGATTATCCAATATCACATTATCCCACACAAACACATATAGAACACCTAAATTTTTTTTTTGTTTTCCAAAATAAAAAAAAAAATAAAAAAAAAAAAAATATAACAAAAATTTCTTTTTTTCCATAAGAAATCAAACTTATAGAAAGATATTTAGGTCACACTTCGGTTGACTCAACCTGCTCAAGTCATGGTTGTTAAATTGTCCCCACCTTGAAGAAAATATCGTCCCTGAGATTTAACTCTCGAGCATTAGCACTATCGACAACATAATGAAGACACTTATATCTCATTTGATCTTGCGATCTCCAAAGTAAAGTTCAGGACACGCTTCGAATCCCGACGAACTTTCACTAATACCATCACACTACGCTTTTACTTATGACATTCGGGTCACAAGACTCAACGGTTTCCTTGACAAAAACAGAGTCTTGTCAACCTTAATTAATCCAACTTCTACAATCCGAATCAATGCTACTGACTTTGCTTCCCCTACAAGGGTACAATTAGCCAACACAAAACAATCTCAACGCAAAGAAGCATCTATTCCATGAACCCTCACTCGTCATCAAGATACTATTCAAAACCTTCAAGTTGTTGTAACGACGTCATTTACACCCGGCCATACCTCGGCAACTCATCAAACAAGAACTGTCTTGAAACCAAGTTATAAGTTATTACAAAGCTCAACGTTTTTTAAGAATTGGCTCGACTTCGAGTGTATCCATAAAATAAATTTAACCAAAACACACAATAACACATTTAAGGGCGTACTAAGGTTACCAAGAAACCTTCGTTACCCTCTTTAAAACTAATACTTTCAACGATTTCTTGTTTGCCGACAAAAGTGATACTCAGCTCATACGACAGAATTCCAAACCGAACTATAGGCCAATCCCTCCTACGGATTCTCAAATGGTTTACCTAATCGGTTCTAAACTTGTCTTTCTTTTCAAACACACTACACCTCTCCAAAGTGAGACCTCTCAACACTCATAAACTACAGCATTACTACCAGAAACGTTTTACCCCCCACTCACTTTTTCAACAATTTTGGCTAGTGTCCCACCCAGCCTTTCCTGGATTATTCATATCTCGTCGGTTGTGTTCTAATGTACCCAAAATTTGATCCATTAATCATTCTCTCTAGTTATGGCCCATGAAATGGTAACCTACATTCCTTTCAAACATTGTTTCAAATGGAAGACATCCATACTCGAATGTTAATCCCAACCTTAGGAAAAACTCATCTTACGAAAGCGGAGTATTCCAATTACCTTAAAAAATACCATACTTGTCCTATAGCAAGCTAGGAATGGGTTGTGACTTAGTCAGTCCATTGACTACACCAATCGATATCGTTATCCAATACTCACACTTAGTTAACTTGACAACTATATCTTAGTTATTCCTTTTCCCACTTCTACTCGGGTACTCAGGTTGTAGCAACAATCTGAAGACCCTTGTTCTGAAACCAGAGATTAGGTTAGACCTATAAACCACACCAACACCGTATCCACTTCCAGGATGGATAAAATACTTTGTGCATATACGGCCATCTTCAATAGCCAAGGTTCCTTACACATCTCTGCAATTGGAGGTTCCAAACCTTGTCTCCCCCCCCAACCAATATTATAACCACTATCCATCTTTTCAACTCGTTGGTCCAAGCCACGCAAATTTTATGTTTTGAAGCGTTCTGTGCTTTGACCTCTTAATCTTATACCACCAGCAATTCTTTTCTCCAACCTAGATCGAATTCGTCGTAAATCTAGCTCGAACTCTTTCTTGGTTTTCATCCTTCTTCCTACTCCACCGGTTTACATTACATTTGGTTCCAGATGGTACTTGGCCTCGAAAATTAAATCACTAATTAACATCCATCCATCATCTTTGCCTCATTGTTTAGATCCTTCCGATTTGAAAAGGTGTTGTTATTGGAGACATTTATGTCCGTTTATAGATCACCTCCTGATGTTCGTTCACTTATTGCTCTCTAGCATTATAAGGCAAAACCTACAACGTTAGCCATGTAATCCTTCATAAGAACCTTCAGTTGTCGCGACATACAAGCAATCACCTTCTCCTTTTCCTTAACAGGCATCCAAAATCCTTGGCTTCTCGCGTATAAGTTACTACGAAATCGTTTCTGCTCCTTCCAGTAATGCCACAGATCGGTCATTTACCCATTTGATTCCTTACACTCTAGATTGCTTCCTCTTTGCTCGGGTTCCCGTTTTGTTGTTGGGAAAACTTCACGTACCATCTTCTCTTCCTTTACTGAATTCTCGAATCATCTTAACGTTGGCGACTCGTACTATCCTTGTAGACTTTATGTCGGTTTTTTAAAATATCGTCCAAATTATACGTTAAACTTGCTTTCTATATACGGTCCTGACACACCCGGCTCATTTACTCCATGAAAACCACTGGTGCATTGGTTACCAAATAAGGCCATAGTGCAAAACTTCACGGTCTCCACTATGGTGCCTAAAACAGTCTTAGCTACGTCATACTCCCGTTCACCTCTCATTGGTGACATCACATACGAATTTTCTATCGCACTCTTCTTGAAGATAATCTTGGATGCACATTCCAAACTACCCACCTTTCTTTTCCTACCAAGAATTACAGACGCTTCAACAAACAAGTTACCATTCGAACCTAATCCTCACCTTGCAATCATGCAAATCATTCCACAGCCTCTGCCTTTCTAAAAATGTCAAACGACACGAGCCTTGTAATGACGTCGCTCTTGGTAATATTTCCCATACAAAATCCTATTCTACGACGAAGGTAAAACCCTCTAAATCTTGAGAACACTTCGAGATGCTTCACATACTACTAAAGTATCACTAAATCTTGACTCAATATGCTTTTGTACTCCTTATGAGACCTCGATCCTATTTAGTTCGTTTCCTTACCGAACCTTAAAACACTTTTGAGGCTCACTAAGGATTTTTACTACCTCTTGTGCATGCATCCCAGCCTTATGCCTCAACAACCATTCTCGCATTACTGGCTACAATAACGCTCCCATAACAAGAGGTACTAAGTAAAACGAGAATTCTCAAATTCTAACTTGAAATCGCTAATAATCTATACGCGTTACTACATCAATCGCACCACTCAGAAGATATGGACCTTAACATCAACTCTATGTAACTCATGCCATGAGAAATTCAAACTTCACATGCCCAATGGGTAGGGACCTAAAAATCACACATCCCAGAAAAGAAGAAAACAACCGAAAATATTAAAAAAAAATTTGCATAATATCGAATTGCAGACCTAACAAACGCAATCAATGATGCTAGAAACACCAATGAATAATACCACGTAATATGACCATTAATTAAAGATTAAAAAACCTTGGTACCAAACCGATATCTTTTTTGTAACAGCTAAACGATACATGATATTACTACAACAAACTTACTTTCAAATGGAATTTATGACTCACAACAAAAAAAACATCATGATAGCAAAATAGACTCCCAAAATACCTTAAGAATTCCAATACCAGAATATTAATTTACTTGAAAACGAACACGACAAGAACTCTTGCAAACCAAACAAACCATAAGGACTCATCCATACCAACGGTCTTAGAACCAAACCAAAAAGTATCGTCACCTTTAGACAAAGGAAAACAATCAAAACGCCAAACGGAGAACATAGAACACCAGTTCTATGATAACACCCTAGAATACCAACACGAGCGTTGGATATCTCAACGAACAACGAGCTAACGAACCAACTTAAGAATCGCGACGACAATACCAACAGGTATCCGATGTATCCGCAAACGATAGATGAAAGGGAACCTTACCATCTACGCAACCCAACCTAATATAATCGCCCAATCGGTTAAGAGAGGAATTCTCTAACCACACAACCATCCTCAACAGGATCTCACATCACATCTACACTACCATCTACACAACTATCCAGACTTACATCCTTACATAATACATACAAGCAACAATGATCAATGCAATCAAAGTCACAAGTCCACGTGTGTGTTGCCTTTATAATTATGTTCGCGACCATAATTATAATTGCACCTTTTTCACACGTGTACTTACTTCCAAGACCATACATCTTAATGATAACACACATCTACCACATAGAACTTAATAATAATCCAAATATAACTCAAACATGATAATCTATCTAACGAGCCATAAAATCCCAATCGACCAAACAAAACACAAGTCACATTGTGACCTAAAATATAAAAGCAATCCTCGATTATAGCAACGCATCGAGGTAGAAAACGAAATAAACTTATGTTGGGCCTCGCTTGGGTTTAACTTTTCTCTCTTAAAAGTCAACCAACTCCGCGGGTCCAGTGAGGTAAACAATCTCCCAACGATATCTCCTAGGGGTAGGGGAAGACATGACTAAAACAATATAAAAGGGGTATATACTATTAGATCCAGATAATGAAAAAGTATATATTTCATATTATATAGTAGTAATTCAAAATAGAATGAATTTCAAAGCTTTTAGATAGCGGGAACATACGGTATATACGTACACAAACACTTATGCCCTAAAATACAACTATATGAGGGACCCTTAAGCTATAGTCTAGGCTCAACCACCTAGTTCTCTATAACCAAAGGCTCTGATACCAATCTGTCACACCCCGCCAAGGCAGAAACGCAAGGCGTAAACAAGAATGGATATCATCACAACACATGGTGTCTATATAGAGAATACTAAAATGAAAACTAAAAAGCAAAGACACAAAGTGTCATAAAAATACCCAAAACCTAATGGTGTCTTTATTAATAAGAAAGAGGCATCGTTAATAAATGCATGCAGAACATAATCCAAACAATTCATGCTAACGCATTTATTCAAACAGAAAACATAAATAAACTCCAAGCGTCCTACGGTCTCTTCTAGCCACTTCGCTCTAACTTAGCACCATTAAGCTCACCTGAAAATGATGCTTAAAAACGTCAACACAACGGTTGGTGAAAATCATAGATTTAAGACACACAAATCAATCTTTTAAAAAAAACAAGACAATTTGCTGTGATTAACATAACATATCATGGCAGAACAATTTAAGCTAGCTATCACATAGGCTATCATACAACTCACAATCAATCACAACGGGACGGAACGTGCCCACGATCCACATAACAAAGCCTGGGGTAATCCATTACCCTCCGATCGGAATCACACAATATGAAGTATTATTTCAACCCTCTAGTTAGATTTGAAATGAGTAGAGTCACTACCCTCCAACCGGAATCACACAAAAATGGGATCTTATTTCAATCCTTCAATTAGATTTGGAATAGGTAGAAGCACTACCCTCTAACCGGAATCACACAACAATCACAACAACATTAAGCATGTCACCTATAATAACAACATAAACGTCCATGCCTCAAGTAAAACCACATAATCGCAGCGATTAAAAACATCCAAAACATCTTTGTATCATTTCCATCCTAATGTAAAACATTAAAAGTGGGACTATGAAACTCACCTGACGCTCAGCTTCCCAAAAGAATCCAACAAAAGCTTCACAAACTCTTCACGGATAATCTAAACAATTAAGCACACAATAAACTACCATCAATTAGGCATTCAACCCAATATGATGTAACCTCAACTATGATGGATATCTAAGCTATCTACCATAGTTCTATACTTGATTTAACCCTTTTCCAACTCCTACATATGCCATTTACACTTCAATGCTACACTTTAAATTTTCTGGTTTTGAGCAGAATTTTATACTCACTTACACGTCCTAAATGTACCACTTAAACAATTCCACAATTCAAACCAAAATTCATCATGCTACATATATGTCCTATGAACCTCTCATAGCTCTCCCAAAGCCATTACCCTTTTACAAATACCCTTTAGAAATTCATTAATCCAAAGTGTCCAAAATTAGTCCAGAATCTGACCCCCTAAAAGTATGACGTTAGATAACCAAGTTAAACTTCATAACCTACTTAGAAAAGATTCAGGGGTCACACACAATATATAAACCAACTTACAAGTGATTTAGAGCCTCTAACTAGATGTCTAAGTATTTTTAGAAAAATCAAAACTGAAATTCGTCACTATTTTACACACTGATTTTGTAACGACCTTTTGACCCACTTCCCGGCCATAAAAACTCACGAGGATAACTTTTTTGGAAAGTCGACTCTCTGAGGTTATCTCCAGTATGTTGTAATTTCTTTATTTGAATTTTTATGAATGAGTTATGCTCGTTACAAAACTGCCTAACTTTCTATAGTGAATTAAACAATTAATTCGAGCGATCTAGACCCTAACCGACTAACCCAATCATGAAAACAATCAAAAGAATGATCAAACATGATCTATACATCATAAAATTTCAGAAACATAATACCCTAATCCAAACCCTAGCCAAAAATTACATGTTTAAAACCCTAATCCATCATGCTAGATCACATTAATTAAAATAAAGACTAGAATTAAACAAGGATTAGAAAACACCTTAAACCCTAAAATTTTCTTCTTTTTCTTCTCTTGGAAATTCGGCCGATCAATAGAGGGTCTAGGGATCCTTTATTTTTGTATTTATAGGCCTCCTAAAAGATCCTAGATAAAAACTAATTAGAATTTGATTCCAAGTAAAACTCCTTTTCCTCTTTTTTTAAACCAGCCGAATAAGCCTCTATGTATTTTTTTTCTTTTATTTATTAATTATATAGTTACTTGTATTTTCTTAAATTTTTATAAAACCTAAGCTTGTTTGCACATACCTTTTTTTTAAACACAATTTACTATACTTTTTTAAAAATAATTAACTTTCCAAAAATACTATTCATTTCACAAATTCACTTTCTAAAAATAGAGAGTCTTCCAAAAACTCTCATATCTTAACAAACTCATTTATTTCACAAATGATACACTTCTTATTTTAATCCATCACCTAGACATCCACATATTAACCAAAACAATTCTCTAAAAATACCCAATCAATTTCATTATCACTATAAGTGATTAAAATGAATTTTCTCCATCAAATAACTTATTTCTCTTAACTTAACCTCTAAAACCTAAACTTATCTTAAATTACTAACACAAAAATACGTATACGCATAATTACTTACACAATTAACGCAAAACCGCTTCAATCACCGAAATCATTTTCTTGTCAGACAAAGGATGTATTGAATACGTAAATAATACACATTAATACAGACACACAAATTACATAACGCTCAAAATTAATAAGTCATTTACTTGTTACTCAAAAGTGACAAGAATGCACTCTTGCGCTACTCCATCATATTCACACCTGTCAATGAGATTCTCACTCTCACTTAGGTTGTATTCTCATACCTCATAAAACATCCCATAGAACAAATAAAATCACAAATCTTATAATCTTATTTTTTAGACACTATATTTTAGGTCAAACACTACGATTGGTCAAACCTGCTCAAAGCCTATAGGTTGCACACCAGAGCTGCGAGAGCAAGTTATGTTGACGCGGTGAATGCTCTGCCCTTGAAGACGCACACTTCCCCTTGGTGGATCTGTTGAAATCCAAAAAGGATGTCGGGATGGATGAAGTTCTTGATTGCTTTCTTCTGGACGGACCCCTTGCTGAACTTCCGGAAGCTGCTTCCTTACAACCGTGCATTGAGCAGCTTTCTATTCCCATTCATCATGCCGGTGATAAAACGGCCGTCGGGGAGACCTCCCTATCTTTCGCATTGATGAATGTGCATGCTCGTGCTGAGGGGGCCAAGAAGCATGCCGCGGCTCTTCGCCAACTGATGATGGAGATAGTCTCCGCGCCTCTGTCTTCCCAGACTTGGGTGGGTGAAGCTAGTATTTCCGCGGCCCCTCTCTCCGTTGAGGATTATGCTGAAGAAGACACAGATGAAGCCTTGGGAAGTGTTGTTGCCGCCCCCCATCTTGAGCGTTGTTGCCTTTAGTTTTATTTCCATGCCATGACCGCATGTGGTCTGCTGTTGTATATTGAACACTTAGATCTTTTTTCTTTTTTGTATGTCGTGGCCGTATGTGGCTATTTCTGTTTGCGGCCTTTATGTAATATGAACATTTGCTTTTTTACCGCGGCCGTGTGTTGGCCTTTTTGTTGCGGTGTTTAGCTTATCATGTTAAACATGTTTCTTAGGTGGACGCTGGTGCGTCCGTCTTTATTATAACAAGGATGTTTTTCACAGGTTATAATATCGCTACCTTTTTGTTATTACTGTTGTACGTTCGTAATAGATAGTCTTGTGAATATTTGTGGGTTATTCTCCCGGTGCCGGGTTTGCAATACCTCTTATACACCCAAGCTAATTTTGAGGTTGCTCAACCTTTTATTATCCGGGATAATATTATTGTGGAGCGTGGCTCCTTGCGTGCGCGTCTTAATAGTTGATATAACTTTGCAAAGTAATAATAATTTTAGGACTTTAAAACTGGTGAGGGTAGCTAATCCCCACTTTTTCATTAATATTCAAAAGACATTACAAAATAAAGAGAAATTAAAATACTGCCCTCCGGAGCATCATACGTGCCGGGCGGGTGCTTACACTTCATGTATATAACATTTCTTGAGATTACAAATGTTCCATGTTCGCGGAAGTTCATTTCCTTTGTGATCCTTAAGCTTGTAGGCTCCCTTTCCTAATGACTCCGTAACTTCATATGGTCCTTCCCATTTAGGGCCAAGTTTTCCTCCGTCCTTGGCGTGGCTTGCATCATTGCTACGGTAGACCATGTCCCCCGGCCTGAAGCTTGTGCTTCGGACTTTAGAGTTGTAGTACTTTTCCATCTTAGCTTTACTTTTTGCCTCTTGAATTGCTGCTTGTTCTCTTTTTTCTTCTATGAGGTCCAAGTTTATTTCCAAGGCTTCGTCATTCTTCGTCAGGTCTACTTCCGCAGTCCGGAGTGTTGGCATGCCTATCTCTGCTGGTATGACTGCTTCCGTGCCGTATGTTAGTGAAAACGGTGTCTCTCCATTGCTTGATTTTATCATGGTGCGGTGTGCCCATAGGACGTGTGAGAGTTCTCCTATCCAATCCTTGCTTCTTTCATCCAATCGAGCTTTGATTCCTTCTCCCAGACTCCTGTTTGCTCTTTCGACCAAGCCATTTGCTTGTGGGTGCTTCACGGAGGCAAAACACTGGCGGATACACAGTTTTTCGCACCAGTCTTTGAATGGGTTATCACGGAACTGCTTTCCATTATCCGATACTATTTCCCCTGGTAGGCCAAATCTGCAAACAATGTTGTCCCATACGAACTTCTTCACTTGATTGCCCGTGATAGTCGCAACAGGCTTTGCTTCAATCCATTTGGTGAAGTAGTCAATAGCTACGATCAAGAGCTTGACTTTGCCTGGTCCCTCCGGGAAGGGTCCGACTATGTCGATCCCCCATTTATAGAATGGCCACGGAGACGTAATGGGGGTTAAGTTTTGTTGCGGATTTCTCGGAATGGGACGATGGACTTGGCAGTCATTGCATTCCCTTATTAGTTTCCGCGCATCCGTATGCATTGTTGGCCAGTAATATCCCGTCCGGATGGCCTTGGCGACTACGGATCTAGGACCGGAGTGCATCTATAGGATCCTTCGTGTATTTCTCTAAGGACGTAGTTTGCTTGAAGTGGTCTGACGCACCGGAGCCACGGTCCCAAGAAAGATTACTTGTATAAAGTTCCATTCATCATGGTGTACCGGGATGCCTTGCGACGTACTACCCTTGATTTCTTTTTGTCTTCTGGAAGGATTTCCTTTGTAATGTATTCGCATATGGGTGTCATCCATGTTTTCCCTTCATCCTCCACTATATCGAGGACCTCCTTTTCATGTATAGACGTTTCCTTTAATTCATCCACAAGTACTTGCTTACTGAGGTGTGTGAAACTTGTAGATGCAATCTTGCTTAGGGCATCCGCCTTCTTGTTCTCGCTCCGCGGTACTTGTTTGATGGAGAATTCCTTGAAATTACTTGCGAGCATTTTTACTTTTTCCAAGTACTGAACCATACCTGACTCCTTTGCTACGTAAGAGCCATTGACCTGGTTTGCTACAAGGCGAGAGTCTACATTTGCTTGAAGGTTTTTTATGCCCATTTGTTCTGCGATCCGGAGACCGGCTATTAATGCTTCATACTCAGCTTCATTGTTGGTAGCCTCAAACCTAAACCTCATGGTGTACGTGAATTCAACTCCTTCCGGATTTGTCAATATCAGCCCGGTTCCGAAACCATCTATACAGGATGACCCATCTGTAAACAATGTCCATGGTTCCGGTAATTCTTTTGGCTCTACCATGAGTTCGTCCGGGGATTCTTCATCCGGTCGCTCTACGATAAAATCTGCCAATATTTATCCTTTGATCGATGTCCTTGGCCTGTATTAGATGTCATATCCTTCTAGCTCAAATTTCCACTTTAGCATCCTCCCGCTGATTTTTGATTTTGACAATAATTGCTTTATCGGCTGATCCGTAATTACAATAATTGTATGTGCCTGGAAGTACCTTTTCAGCCGTCTGCTTGCGCTGAGCAAGGCTAATACCAATTTTTCCATGGGGGTGTAGTTGATCTCCGGCCCTCGTAGGGCATGGCTCACAAAGTACAATGGCAATTGCTTGCCTCCTTTTTCGGTCATTAAAACTGCGCTGATAGCTTCCTTGGCCGCAGCTAGGTACATGATTAACTCCTCCTTTTCCTTTGGTGCAGTCAGCATTGGGAGTTCCGCTATGAGTTTCTTCATCTGTTTGAAGGCTAGTTCGGCTTCCTGAGTCCATTAGAAATCGCTGACAGTGATTTTTCAGCTGATTTTGACAGAAATTTGTTTAAACTTGCGAGTTTCCCGTTCAGCTTTTGTACGTCCTTAAGGCATCCCGAAGACGGTAGGCTAAGGACCGCTTCTGCTTTATCTGGGCATACTTTTAGTCCTTCAGCATTTACTTTGTAGCCCAAAAACATCCCCTCCTGCATTCTGAAGGTGCACTTTTTTGGATTTAGCTTCATATTTATTTGTCGGAGAGTTTTGAATGTTTCTCCTATGTCTCAGATAATTTCTTCTTCCGTATGGATTTTTATGACCAAGTCGTCGACATATACTTCCAAGTTACGTCCGATCTGCTTTTGGAATGCCTTGTCTACTAAGCGTTGATAGGTTGCCCCGGCATTCTTTAGGCCGAACGGCATCTTTGTGTAACAGAATATCCCTTGGCTCGTGATGAATGCTGTTTTTTCTTCATCTTCCTCTGCCATTTTGATTTGGTGGTACCCTTTGTATGCGTCCAGGAAGCACTTAAAAGGGTATCCATAGAGAGATTCTACTTTCCAATCTATCTCCGGCAAGGGATAACCATCCTGAGGGCATGCTTTGTTTAGATCTTTGAAATCTACACACATTCGCTAACTCCCATCGTGTTTCTTGACCATGACCGGGTTGGATAGCCAGCTGTGATAGTGTACTTCTTTCATGATTCCGGCATCTACCAATTTTTCCACTTCCTCCTGGATCGCTTTATTTCTTTTCGGCGCTTGTCCCCTTTTCTTTTGTCTAACAAGTGGGCATCCCTCTCGGACATTTAGGCAGTGCTCCGCCATGTGCCGCAGGACGCCCGTCATATCTGCTGGCTTTCAGGCAAAAACATCTAGGTTTTGTCTGAGCAAAGCACATAGTTCTTTGCATCCTTTTTATGTTAGGGTAGATCCTATGGCTATTGTTTGCTCGGGGTATTCAGGATGAATGGCCACTTTTATCTTCTCCTCCAATACCTGACTGGTCATTGCACATTCCATCGGGATGGCTCTGCTGCTTTGTAGCGTTACCGATCCTCCTTTTACCGAGAATTTTAACATTCCGTGTGCCGTGGATGGTACGACACGGATCTTTCTTATGCCCGTTCAGCCTATTATTCCATTGTGTTGAGATGGTGACCTGATAACCATGAAGTTCATCCATGCGGAAGTGGAATGATCTTCGTCACAGTACATAGTGTCTGTCGCTTACTTCACTTAGTAGGGCCCAAATCCGCTGCGCCTCATCCGCGCCAAATCCGCGTTCTTCCACCCTGCACTACCCTCCATCGAGTGATGTGGTCCCCACCTCCCTCGGTCATCTAGATACTTAATTCTGGGGGACAGGCCTGACGAAGTAATGTTCATATAGAACTTCTAAGGATGCACCTCCGTCCACGTATATCTGGTGTACGAAGTGCCCTCCTATTTCAGTTTTGATGATCATTGGTCCTTCCGTTCCCTCTTCCTCTCCTAAAGACGAAAAAGAGATTATTGTCTCCGGAAAGAAACTCTAGGTGACCCTTTGTTTGGCTACCCTCTCCCATTGTTGAAATCATCAGATGGCTAGGGCTTCTTTTTGGCGTTATCCCTTCTTTGGTGCCTTTGGCTTATCGTTTTGTTTTAATTCTTTGATGAATTGCGACAACTTACCCGACTTGATCATCTCATCTATCTGCTTTCGCAGCTGCATGCATTCGTCCGTGCTATGCCTCGTATCTGCGTGGAATTTACAGTACTTGTTTGGATCCCTTTTTTCCGTAGGAGTTACCATTGGTGGCGGAGCCTTGAATTTTCCTTTTTCTAGAGCGAAAATTTCTTTCGGGGTTTTCGTAAGGAGTGAAAACCTATCTGGCCTCCAATCCAATCTTTGCTTATTTTTAAAACCCTTCTTAAAATTTGGCTTGTTTCCTCCTTCTGGCTGTTTCCACGGCGCGTGTACTTTTTTCCGACTATAACTGAATGCGGCAACTTCCCCTTGCAGAAAAGAGGTAGTCACCCTGTACATTTCGTCCATTGACCTCGGAATTTTCTAGTATAAACGATTGATCAGCTCGGGGTGGGTTATACCGTGCATGGATCCGGAGATCTTCATGCATTCCGGCGCTCCTTCCACATCCAGGATTTCTGCTTTGTATCTTTCCATAAAGTCCTTTGTGGATTCTCCATCTCTTTGCTTGATATGATGTATCTCCAACGGATCCTTGATGTGTTTTGTTTGTTGGAGATAATTGTCCCTGAATGTTGTTCTCAAATCTTCATAGTTGTCAATAGATCCCCTTGGGACTTTGTCGAACCAGACTCTAGCGTTTCCAGTGAGCGTTGAGTTGAACATGTGACACCATGTTGGCATTGCCCACCTCTCTGTCTTTGCCGCAGCCTGGAATAGCTTTAAATGATCTTCCGTATCCCCGCTTCCATCATATGTCTTGACGTGGCTGGGCATCCTTGTCCTTGGGAAAGTGAAATGCCGGATACGAGGTGTGAAAGGGTTTTTTTCCTCACACGTCCAAGGCTGAAAGAGATCATCTTCGTAGGTGTTTAACCTGTGTCTTCTTGATTTGGACTTCCAGTGACCTCCCTCACTGTCTTTACTCTCCGAATGTTCGCCAGTTTCCCGGGACGACGTGCCCCTATGATGATGCTTCCTTGGTTGCACCTCGGTTTCCTTTTCGTGGGAACCCTGATGACGGCTGTCAGAACGTGCAGATGCACTTTGTTCTTTTCCTCCTAACCTATTGAACACACCACCCTCCTTCCGCGGCCTGGGCCTAGGTGAAGGAGGTCTGTTTTGTTTGAGTCCTTTGAAGACACTGGCAACCGGTGACGGGCTTCGGGAGCGCCTATTTCCATGCCTCCTTTTTGGCTCTGTTCTGGAGGTTGGCGTCTTGGATTCGGAGTAATGCGACTCTTCATGATTTCTTTAATTCTTTCCGGTCTCGTTGCCGTAGAGTAGGCGTGCCTTTACCGCATTAAGCTTATCTTGCTGCTCTTTTTCTTTTTGCATCTTTTCAGCAATGAGTGGCAAGAGTTGGTGGTAGTTTTTGTCGCATAATTCTATTAGGACCTCGTCAGGCGTAGGCTTTTCGAGACCTTGTGGGCCACTTCTTCCCCCAGTGTTCCGTACGGCGGACGTGGGAATGGTTGAGGTGTGTTGTTCGTGAGTGCTTATGATGAGTATTTTATAAAACGTGGTTACATTGCGGTCCCACGGATTAGAAATAAGTGTTAAGTTAAGATCATTTACAAATTATATCCATTAAAATTTGTTTACAAATTGTTAGTACAAAATAAGTGTAGGGTTTAGAATAGGACTCAAATCATACGTCGGGTCGAGTTCTCGAATGATTTGAGCATTAGATCTTGTACTAGGAGCAGAGAGTAGATTTCTGCACAATCAAATAAACCGTTAGTCTTACCGTGGGGACGGACCCCACGGTTAGACTTCGGAGTGAAAGTAAGTAAACATGTAAAGAGAGAAAGTATGAGTTTGGTAGTGTGTAGAAAATTGTATGTTCATTGGTCAGAAAGGTCCTTTTTATAATCGCGAACGAAATATATAGGGTTTCCCAATTTTTTGTTTGTTTAGTTAGTGGAATACTGAGTGGGTCCCTTGTTCAGGGCAAGGTAATCTAGTAATAACCGTGTGTACGGACGCGTGTGCTTTCCGTGGACGGAAGTATCCTATAGTTAGGTCCGCGTCCGTTTTGCTGTGTCCGGGCCGTGACCAAGTGTCAGATTGGTTTAGTTCGGCCCCTGATGCTAAGTTGGGCCCAGAAGCCCAATGATAGTGTGGCTCAAGCCCCGGAGGCTTGGTATGCCCACTTCTATACGTATCAGTGGGAGATTCGTAGATGTTTCGAGCCAATGGAGTCAACAAGTTTGACCTTTTTCGTCACCTTTTCACGTTAATTGTATTTATATAAAGAACCCACATTGATCTTTATAATTTTTTTTTCTAAATATTGGAAAAATTTTATGTCAGGGCGCCGTGGGCGTCAAAGTGGCCTTTTAGGTCAAGTCATACATGAAAAAGATATGACGTCTCCTATCAACTATGTACTCTGTGTTGGTCAATTTCGTCTAAAGGTACATCTACAAATATTGCATCAATTAACTTTCATAGATAAATATGTTTGACTATTGGATTTTTTTGAATTTAACATTGACTTAGGACCTTGTGTTTATTACTATTGTTTTAAGAATAAGGTATTTTCACATAATAAATAACGTGTAGTGCACACATTCCCAACTTTATTAATTTTTCCCCAAAAGTGTTAGTTTCAACTAATATGTGAGATATACTCCGGTGTTCCTCATTAACACTCATATGTTTCCTACTAAAACTTCATTGTTAATGCTTTCAATAAAAACTAGTCCGCTTTGTTTATAGTTTATTTTATATTTACGTAATTTTTTTAAACGATTTGTTCACAATACAAGCCCGTCCATTCGGCGGGAACTTTGACAACTCATTACACGTCAAGGATCAAACGAAAAAGAGGAATCAAGACTCTATGTTTACACAAACACGAAAACCATTAGAACTAAATGACAAACATTGTCTCAAATTTTTTTTATGAAACGAACGCTCAAGATGGTTTAGACAATGATATGGTAGTTGATGAAGGAGAACAAGACCTCACCAATCCAGCTGATCATCGAAAGTTTGGCCTTGAGGATGACCAGGCTTCACTTAAACTTAGGGATTCTAATGACGAAACCGACGATGAACCCTTACAAGTAGGAGATTATAATTTTAAAAAAATAAGGAACAAAGATATTATATATACACAAACACGGCAACCATTAGAGATAAACAACAAACATTGACTTGAAAAAGGTTTTATGAACCGAACCCGCCCGTTGGGCGGGTTATGTTACTAGTATATATCTTTACATTATATATAACAGGAGGCATTTGACAATTTTATGCCACGTCATAATGCCACATCATCATGTATGTCATGTCATGTCACATAATGCCACGTCATAAATTTATGTCATCACAATATTTTTTTTCTCTAAAATTCGTTTTTTTTTTAAACTTGCCACCAACAAGATTTGAACCCAATACCTTTGTGATATTAACAAATCACACTAAATGTAGTGGTGACCGCAGAGGACACCGCCACGTCAGCGCCAACTCAGCTTTCTCTCTCTTAGACCACACAGTGACCAAACACACGTAGTGGTGAGAAGAGGCCAAGAAACAAAATATTTTTTTAAACATTACATTAATAAATAATTAAAACATTACAAATACAAATACTGAAATTAAAATACGGAAATTAAATTATGGAAATTTAAATACGAAATACAAATACTGAAATTAAAATACGGAAATACAAATACTGAAATTAAAATACGGAAACTAAAAACTAATAGTCTAAATTCCAACGCTCCTTGATTTTTTTATTCAAAAACAACGCCGTAGATAAAGCTCTGCCAGTTAAATGATCATGATCTTCATTGTAATACTTGTATGGTCCTGTCCTCCGTATTTTGGTTGTTGCTGAAATCTCGAATTTTTTTAGTTGGAGGTCTAATTTTTTTCACGTTGTGCAATCCTCTGTCTCTCCAATTCTTTTCCTTGTCCTGGCGCTTTCCGCTCTTCCAGTTCCAATTTACGCTCTTTAATTCGTAAATACTCAGAGGAGGACTCCTTCCTCTGCTTAAAAAACGGCGTTGCAGCCATTGTGAATTTACTAAGCAACGCGTCAACAAGACTAGGATCACCTGCAATTGAAGTTTCCGAACGAGCACCAGATGATGATCCTTTCTTCTTAGCCCGGTCTCGGCCCATTGGTGCAGGAACCTCTTGAGCTTCTACATCCTCTGAATCAGCTGCTTCATCGTTTAGATTCACGCCAATGTGTGCTGAATCCGAATTTCCTTGTGACGTATTTTCTGATGTCCTCGATTTTTTGGAAGATGATTGTTTGGATTTATAAAACTTTGGCATTTCAACCTTTTTCCATTTAGGATGGTCTTTCAAAATCTTCCAACATTCAGTCAATGTAAAAGGAGCATTGTAAATAGTACGATACTCGAGCTCGGCTTCTTGATAGACAGTATTATCACATGACCCACTTTGGTGCCTATCTCGGACACTATTATAAATCTCACAAAATTGACTAACCTTAGGACGAATCCTATTTTTCCATTTGCAGTTAACAGAATCGTAGCTTCTTTTGTCTTCGCCCATTTCTTCGTGAAAGCGCTCAGCTACTTCCCTCCAAAACCCTGCCGCTTTTTTGCCATTTCCTTGGACGCTATCCTCCGACTTCGCTACGAAAGCTTTACACAAAGCTATCTCCTCCTCAATGGTCCACGGTTCGACGAACTCTTTGTCATTCTTCTTGGTAGGTTTTGATCTTCTTGTATATTTTCGTTTTGGTTGCACGGGCTCAACTTCCTCGACGGGAGAGTCGTTTTCAACCGGTTGGGATGGACCTTCCGAATAGGGTTGGAACGGTTGAGAAGCGGAAGCCCATAAAGGTTCGAAATTGTCATCGTCAAGATTAAAAGCCGGGATCGAAGAAGATTGGCTTGGCGGCGGTGATGCTCGTTGTGGACGATAAATTTGATTTTGCGCTTGTTGGGTATACCAAGGAACGGAATACGGATTTGGTGGGGAAAGGTATTGGATTTCGCCTTGAGTAAAATGAACCGGTGGGGATTGACCGTGTAACATAAAGTTAGGGTCGGTATTTGTTGGAACGGTTTGTTGACGTCGGGATTTGGGTGTTTTATTTTTGTTAGACATTGTTTGAGTTTTGTAGTATAAATTGTAAGAAATATTGTGTGAAAAATGAGTAGAAATAGGTTGAATTTATAGTGGAAAAAAGGGGGTAAAATTTTTATTTTTTATTAAAACATAAAACGGTAGGATTTTGGTATGGAACCCAAAACTAGGGGTGAGCAAACCGGACGAATTTTCGACGAACCGGACCGGAAGACCGGACCGAAGGTATTTCAGTCCGGTCCGCGGTCCGGTATTTTGGACCAATTCGGTCCTCGGTCCGGTTCGATCCGACCAAAAACCCGATGATAATGCCGTGTAGGACCGGACCGAAGACCGACCCGAACCGGACCGTACCATTTCGGTCCGGTCCGCGGTCCGGCAATATGGACCATTTCGGTCCTCAGTCCGGTCCGGTCTTGGCCGGTCCGGTCCGGTCTTGGACATGTGCTCACCCCTAACCAAAACCATTTACTCGGTCTTGTGACCGACCCAATAAATGAAAAAGTCTAGGGGGGACGCGTCTACCATTAGGTCAAGTAGTGGGAAGACCGACCGAATTGAATGGACACGTGGGACGACCGACCTTGGTCGACTTTTGCATTACGTTCAACCTTAACTACTAGACTAGGTAACTTTTTGTGGTTATATCTTGCAATTTAAAATATATAAGGCAATGTAAAAAATAATTTAAAAGAAATACTCCTACAGAATCTTCAATTCGATATATTACAATTTTAATTTTTTTAGATAATTTAGGAATTGTTTTTAAAAAGATTTTCCTCACAAAGATGTAAATATTTTTTTAGATAATTTAAGAATTGATTTTAAGAGTATCCAAATATAACTTCTAATATGTTTAACCGAATTTATATGTTACGTTTTTCACGTCGCATGAATCTGATATTAATTTTTAAGGATCACTGATTTTTTTTTAGAAATTCGTTTATGTTTATATTAGACTTTTGCAGATCATCATGGAATAGATCGAGATGTATAAGCAAGCCATAAAACCAAAGGACAACCAAGTAAGTCAGATCGTGTAAGGTTACGGCTTAATAAGTATTTATGAGATTGAGGTTTATCATGTTTCAGTTAAAATGCATACAGGTGCTCTAGAGAAAGGAGGAGTGCCATATGAGTATAAAGGTTTTTTTTTTTTCGGCCGATGAACAGTAACCACCGGTATTAATTTTTTTTTTTTTGCCGATGAACAGTAACCACCGGGCCTAGCCGATGTGGGCTACACTGTTCATCGATGAACAGTAGCCCGTTACTGTTTTTGGCATTATGTGTAATGATAAATGTGTATATACAAGCAAAGATTACCCGCGCGTTGCTGCGGGCGTTATTTTTTCGCGCGTTATTGCGGGGCATTTTTTTTTGTTCGGGTTAATTTCTTCGGTCTCATGTTTAATAGTTTGTTTTTTTCTCATATTAAATGACAAATTTTTTTTTTCAATAAAGGGGATATATATATTTTTTTTTGCCCAGGGCGATAGAAAGTCGTAAACGTAATTTTTTTTTTCTTCTTATTTTTGACGAAAAAAGGGGGGAGTATAAAGTTTTTTTTTTTTTCGGCCGATGAACAGTAACCACCGGTATTTAAAAAAAGTTAAACAAATTTTAAAAAAAAATTTGGGCCGATGAACAGTAACGGGCTACTGTTCATCACTGTTCATCGATGAACAGTAGCCCGTTACTGTTTTTGGCTTTATGTGTAATGATAAATGTGTATATATATAATAAAAGATGATTTTTGGACAATATATTTGTATTTATAGATGTTATTATCATAAGATTGGATTAGATATTGTCCAAGTCTTCAAGTCTTTTAAGACATAAGGTAGGACAGGAAATACGCGCTTTTTTAGGATTGAGAGATCTATACCGTAATTGGCGTCTCATCTTTTTTTATATGTTATCTCTTGAGGTTTCGCTAATATGTGCCTATTAGGTACGTTTTAAAATGCATTTAAGGAAGATAAATTTTTTTAAAAAATTAAAAAATGCATTTATTAAATTTATAATTTACTTTAGTTACACTAAAAATTTAATATTAATAATTTTAAACCTTTCATATATAAAAAACTAAACATGTATCCGTTCTCTTTTTATCTATCCTAAAATTGATCTATCCTCTCCATCTCCAAATTATAATCTAATATTTCTTTTTTTTATTGGTCTCTAAATAATTGTCTCGTTTCATGTTCTACCAATACGAAGTAAGAAAAATAAATCTTATTAGTTGAAGGGCATAATGATGTCGAAGTAAGAAAAATAAATCTTATTAGTTGAAGGGCATAATGATGTCGTTTTTTTTTAAACTGTGTGTTTATTATGAGAACAATAACTTTGAAAACAAATGGAGTATTTGTTTACTAATGTCAAACAGTCGTAGTTATGACTACTAAGACCATTCGTAATGGGTGACCCATGACAAAGTCCTCGTTGCCACCTTGGTGTTAAAAAGTAATCTCTTCCTGACTTATTATGTCATTTATGTTTTTCAGGTTTAGTTTTGTTTTATAGTTTTGGGGCCAAGTTTCAGATGTTATATAGTTGGAGGACTCATTGTGTCAAAGCTCAATTCCCTCAAGATTGGTCAAGTGGCTATAAAAGCCGATCAACCTCCTTTATTTGATATAACTCTGATCTCTCATCTCTCTCTAGAAAATTCGATCTCTCTCTCATAAAAAGCTTGTAACCTTAATTTTAAGATCATCTTGATCTTGGTTTAACGTTTTGCGATCCAATGCGCTAAAGGTCCCAAAGGCCATTGCGTGACGCGTGATGCGAATGCGAGCGCAATTTGGACGCGATGCGTTTAGTATTAAAAAAGTACGAAAAATATTTATACATAGTATATTCCACCAAGTACCAAGTAAATGCAATAAACTTACAAAATAAGCTACTAATATATTGAATTTAGGCCAATAATCTATTTTTATAACAAATAAATCAAAATCAAATCTTGACATAAAACACTTAGCAAAACACAAGATACTATATTTTCGTTATGAATTAGAATCCTTTAAAGTTGAGTCAAACATGATATATCATGTTCACCAATCACAAATAAGTTAATTGCATAAAACTTTTTCTTTTAATAAAAATCATTGGCCCACTTATTTATTTTCACTCACAATAAACTTAACATGATCAATCATGTTTGACCATAACTTTAGAGGATCTTTTTCCTTTCGTTATTGTGTTTGTTTTTGACTTCTTTTAACAAGTTGTATCTTTAAACGGCCATTAAAACATGTAGGTATCTTTTATATGGTTTCATTTTTTACTAAAATGACCTAAATTCTAGATTGCGACTGTTGCTAGCATTACACAAATGTGGTAAATGTGGTATAATGTTATCGCAATATGGGATGCCTTTGCATTAGGCACCATGATGCGAAATTTTAAATGCAATGCAATGATGCGTGCAATATGTGCAATGATGCGCGCATTTTCAAACCAAGATCTTGATCTTATATTCAGTTTGTAATAGAACAATAATCAAGTTAGATTATTAATTCACACCTGATTAGCAGTGGTGGATCGTTTGTAGTTTATCTGATTGAGATCAGTTGTGATTGTTGTTTTGATACTCAAATTAAGATTTTAGTGTTTTTATATTATAAGATTCATATTTTCTTCATGGTATCAGAGCCAGGTTGCTCTGAAATCGTTTTATAAAAAATTAGGGTTTCATAAAATTTGGGGGGTTTTCAAAATTAATCAATCTTCTTTCAATTAAATCTGTTTTTTGGTTAGATCTGTGGTTTAATTGCACAGATCTATTGTTATTTTGAATAAACCTTAATTTTGAGAAATTATGGTTTCGATTGTTATTAGGATTCTACTTTCTCTGGTTGGTTCTTGGTGATTAAGAGTGGTTAATCATTGGATCTTGGAAGTTCTTGGTTTGATTTGCTCTAATTTGAGAAATAAGGGTTTTGTGGATCTTGGTGATTGGGTGTGGGTTGTTGCTGATTAATCTGCTAGCCCTCTTGACTAAGTGAATCAAGAGGATAGTCGGTTTGGTATTGATTTCTGATGCATATCATTCAAAGCTCTATAACACCTCTTTATCTTTTTCTCTTTAGTTGTTAATTGAGTTTGTCAGCCCTTGATCTGCCACCTTGAGTGGTGTGAAAGCCTGGGAACTTCTTTCTTTCTTCTTATTTGTTTTTTTATTGTTTGTTATTTGATTTAATCATGTCTGTTTATAATTCTGAGAATGGTGATAATTATATTCAGGATCCTGATCCGGTTAAGGATCCTGATCCTGATACTCTGATAAGTAAATTGGATATTAGTAACCCATTACATTTACATTTTAATGATACTACTGCTTTAATTGTTGTTTCAATAAAACTGAAAGGAACTCAGAATTATCAAGTGTGGTCTTGTGCTATGCTTTTGGCTTTAGAAGGAAAAAATAAGACTGGTTTTATTTATAGGACTTGTAAAAGGTCTATTACAGATGAAGTTCTTGGTAGATAATGGGATAGGGTTAATGCTATTGTTTTGGGTTGGATATTAGATTCAATATCAGAGGAACTTTTCTTGGGTCAAATTTTGTCTAAAAGAGCTAAACATATTTGGGAAGAATTAAAGGAAACTTATGATATAGTTGATGGGTCAATAATGTTTGGTTTGCATCATCAGATTAATACTCTTAAGCAAAATGGTTCTTCTATTGTTGATTATTATCATAAGTTGAATGCTTTGTGGAAACAATTTGATGCTATGATTGAATTGTCTAAATGTGTTTGCAATGCTTATGAAGGTTTTAAGAAACATAATCAGTTAATGAAATTAATGCAATTTCTAATGGGATTAGATGATTCTTATATGCAAATTAGAAGTTTTGTTCTTTCTAGAGAAGTTTTACCTGATGTTAGAAGTGCATATGCTACCATCTCTAGTGAGGAATCTCATAAAGTTGTTGTTGGTAGTATTACTAGTTCCTCTCAAAGGAATCAGACTTATGCTTTTGTTTCTAATGTGCCAAATAGAGTTAATTTTCAGAGAAATACCCATAATCTTAATAATGGGTCTAGGTCTAATAACTTGAACAATAATAGGCAAGGTGGGGGTTCTGGGTTAGTTTGTGAGAACTGTGGGTTTAATGGCCACACTATTGATCGATGTTTTAAAATTATTGGTTATCCTACTGATTTTGAAAAGAAGAAATCTAATCAGTCTTTTAAAGAGAAAAATGCTTCTAGTAATAACTCTGTTGGAACTAGTTCATTTGGGTTTACTGATGAACAAATGGCTACTCTCATCTCTCACATCAAAGATAATAAAAATGGAAAGAATGTGCAGGCCAATATGACAGGTACTGTTTTTAATAATAGTACTATTTTTTATAAAAACTTTAAAAAGTTTTTTTGTTTAAATACTAATTTAAAACCAAAGTTGGTTTGTAATGGGAAAATAGTTGATTCAGAGGCTAACCAACATATGACATACACTGATAAGGAATTAGATAATGTTATTGATATCTCTCATCTTAAAATAAAGGTAGGTCATCCTAATGGGACAAAGGCCTTTATTTCTAAAATAGGAAATCTCAAGTTATCTAATGGCTTAATTATGTATGATGTTTTGGTTATTCCTGAATATTGTGTCTCTTATTTATGTTCATAAGCTGGTCAAAGAAAACAAGATTATTGTTGCTTTTGATGACAGTAGATGTTATTTTTTAAAATCATGATTTGAATCTGAGAAATATTATGGGGACTGGTAATCAATGTGAAGGGTTATATTACTATAATGATCAAGGTATTAAGAGTAATCTTAATGTTCCCAATTATCAGTGTTATTTGTCTTAGCATGATTGGCACTGCATGCTTGGTCATCCTGCAGGGCATGTTCTAAATGTGTTAAAAGGTTCTTTACAAATTGATAATATGGATAAAAATATTTATTAAAGAGCTAAGAAAATTAGAGAACATTTTCCTTTAAGTGATCATGTTTCATAATATCTAGGTGATCTTGTGCACTTAGATTTATAGGGCCCCTATAAGGTTACTAGTTCTAAAGGGTTTAGATATTTTTTTACTATTGTTGATGATTTCACAAAGGCTGTTTGGGTGTATTTGATTCAATCAAAAGATGAGGTTCCACATTTTATAACTGTTTTCTATAACTTGATTGAAAATCAGTTTAAAAGGAAAATTAAAGTTTTTAGAAGTGATAATAGAACTGAATTTCTTAATCAAACTGTTAATAGTTTTTGTGATGATAAAAGGATTATATACCAAACTTCTTGTGCTTATACTCCTCAACAAAATGAGATTGCTAAAAGGAAACATAGGCATCTGCTTAATGTTGCTAGATCCCTTATGTTTCAGGGGGAATTCCTTTAAGAATGTGGACTGAGTGTATTCTAACTGCTATCTATCTTATTAACAGGCTCACTTCTTCTGTGCTAAATGGAAAATCTCCTTATGAGATGATATATAAAAAACCTCCATCTCTCTCACTTAAGAGTATTTGGTTGTTTGTGATTTGCTACTATTGTCAATAATAATGACAAGTTTGGTAGCAGGTCTGAAAAATGTGTTATGATAGGATATTTAAATTTTAAAAAAAGATATAGGTTATATAGTCTTGATAAACATCAGTTCATTTTTTTCTAGAGATGTTAATTTTTTTAAGAATATTTTTCCTTTTAAGAATTTTGATGTTGAAAAAATTGATAACGGTTTTGTTATGAGATAACGGTTTTGGTAAAAGATAACGGTTTTGATTGAGTTAACGGTTTTGTTATGAGATAACGGTTTTCGTAAAAGATAAGGGTTTTGATAAAAGATAACGATGAGTCCGAGCCTTTTTGTGTTCTGATGACTCGGAGGCGGACGGTGAGTCCGAGCCTACTGAGCAGAGACCCATATCGTCATCTCATGATACTCTTGCACCATTCTCAGAGTTTCCCCTTGCACTTGTTGTTTCCCCACCCGGGATTCGTCGACGGCCAGCGATTCTTGTCCGACCCGGTGAGGCTATTCCCTTCGGTCGACTTTATCGCATGTGCACATCCCCGACGGGCCATAGTCGGTAAACACGTGTCCTGGGGAGCATGATGCCAAACTAACACATCACAAAAGAACAAAGAACGACCTCTATGGGTACGTTTAAAATCCAACATCGCTGCATTAATTAAGATAGTTAAAGTTTTACATAGGCCCAACGATAATATGCGGAATCGAATAAAAGGTTTTAAAGTTTGACAACGATGTTGGATTTTAAACGTACCCATAGAGGTCGTTCTTTGTATCTTGTGTGATGTGTATTATGACGTCACACCCCCGGACATGTGTTTCCCGACTAGGCCCCCATTTGGGTGTGACAGATGGTATCAGAAGCCAAGGTTATAAGAACCAGGTAGTATACTCTTATGTCTAGGGCTCTAACCAAAAGTGATCCTAATGTGCTTTTTACCTGCTTACATATATCTTTAAATAAAAACGTTTAATATAATATATATATATATATATAAAATATATATAATATATATATATATAATAATATATATTTTATATATATAATTATACATAAAGTACTGATTATATATATCATATTGCCATAATTACTTTATTCACCATTTTTCCATATCATATTTTTGCATCATGTTATATTCTTGGACTTTGCTTAGCACCGTTGCATGGTTACATAAAGAGAATTTATAAAAACTTATGCTTGTGCAAAGTCAATGGCCTGCTATCTATTATTTCTATTCGTCAGAATCGTCTGAGGAGAGCGTGCTCTCAAGCCCCACGAGTGAATCCCTTTGGTGTTTATTCTGCTAATTACCTTGTTATCCCTAAGGTTCTTATTGTTCCAGCTGACCCTATAGTTACACCGGAGGTGGGGGCAGTTCTAGTCTTCTCACCTACCGGAGTACTTGATTTAATTGGATTTAATCTTCTCGATTCTATCCATCATAAAGATTTTTACCTCCCGCACCAGATTTTGCCATTGGTTTTCCAACCCTTTTATGCTCTATGACTCGGAGTTGGACGTGATCTGAGCCTGCTGAGCAAAGACCAGTATCGTCAACTCAAATGGGGGGGGGGGGGAAACTCTTGACCATTATCATACCAGAGTTATTCCTCCCCTTGCACATGTTGTTGCCCCACTCGAGATTCGTCGACGGCCATCGATTCTTGTCCGACCCGGCGAGGCTATTCCCTTCGGTCGACTTTATCGCACCCACCTCAATGGGTCACGTAAGTTGTTGACTACGAGGAAGAGAGTTAGACCCATTCCTGCTCGTAGACTTGCATGGAGACGTGTTTCCACCTGCATTCATCGTAATCGTTATTCTTCACCAGACTCATCTTTTTCAGTTCAACCTTCAATCACATTCATTAACCTGACATACACCACCAGACACCACCGGATTCTGATTCATCTACACCCAAGATTTTATCAATCGATCAACTTTGCTAAGGAATCCACGACGTAGTAAGGCTTTTAGACGTTAGAGGTATGCACCATTGTCTACCCCTTACCCACCGACTACATCAGAGTCATCCTTAGGTTTATCTTCTGAGAGGTTATTGGATTCATCTTCACTTTCTTCTAGGCCATCTTGCAAGAGATGTAGGTCCCCTACTGCTTTCGTACCAATACCTACACATGTTTCGAGGGTCGAATAGCCCCTACTACCTGGTATCATTTAACACCAAATCGCAAGAGGATTAGAGATCATACTCACCAAGTATAGCGGAGAGACATATGGAGGTGATACTTCTAGATGCAATGTGTCGCAGATGTAGGTATTAGTGATGGAGTTGTAGCTCACCCTGAGGATAGTATAGGTATGGGATTTGAGATTGCTGGTGATGTTAGGGATGATGATGAGGAGTTTGAGGTAAAGGCTAGTGCGGCAGACACGAGAGAGGTCGCTGTAGATCCATTGGCTATTTGTGATAGTTTCCGAGTCTTTCTAAGAGTGAGTAATCTTGACTTGAAGAAACCATTATGATATAGTTCACCACTACAATGTCAAGTTCGTATTGATAGATTCAGAGATTGATAACCACTCATAACAGTTTGAGGCAAGTCAGTATGGCTAGTGGAGAGAGAACTAGTTTGGTTGAGAGGATTGGGAGTTTAAGACTGGAGTACCTAAAGGTTCGAGCCATGTTGAGTATAGAGAGAGATTAGATTGATAGTCTTTGTTGGCACATGGCACTTTCGCAGGAGAAGTTTCGTCAGGTTCGTAGGGATCGTGATGATACTCAGAGGAGACTTAGGAGGTTGAAGTCGTATGTTGAGAGACATTTGGGTTTTCGCCCTTAGACTAGTAGTACCATGATCATGTAGGACATTAGACTGATGGTTAGGTCTAGATGTTGGCAGTATAAATAATTGTAAATCAAGTACCTATTTTGGATTAGTTGTAACTGAATTATGCTTTTATTCATGAAATGAAAAGCTTGTTTTGATTCTCTCGCGTATTCATCTATATTGTTATTTACTTGTTCTGGCAAAACATGTTCTATTGTATTTTTCTATATAAACCCTACTTACCATTTATAATGGCTATATCTCGTATCGAATCTCATCGTGCGTTATGTCTTATGACATAGAACAATGACTATCACTCGCTCTGGTTTGACCCCTGAAGCAATCGAAGAACTCATTAACCGACGAGTGGAGGAAGAGTTGGCTGCTTATAAAGCGACTCGTGCTGCCAATGCTCTCGAGGCTGAGAATCCAAGCCAGAATGGCAACAACGGCGATAATGGAAATGGTGGAGAAGGAAATGGTGAGAATGGAAATGGCGAAAACATAAATCCAAATGAGAATAATAGGGATGCTAGGCATGTTGCTCGAGAGTGTACATACCAAGACTTCATGAAGTGTCAATCACTCAACTTCAAGGGAACAAAAGGATTTGTTAGGTTTATAAGGTGGTTTGAGAAGATGGAAACAGTGTTCGATATCAGCAATTGTCTAGAGAAATACCAACAAGTATGCTACTTGCACACTGTTAAACAGTGCACTAACTTGGTAGAACTCACATAAGAGGACTATTAGAGCTGAGGCTGCATTTTCCATGTCATGGAGAGAGCTCATGAAGCTAATGACTAAAGTGTACTGCCCAAAAACGAGATTCAAAAGATGGAATCTGAGCTGTAGAACTTGACCGTGAAGAACAATGACTTGGCTCCTTATACTCAGAGATTTCAAGAGTTGACTATGATGTGCACCAAGATGGTCCCCAAGGAGGATGATCGGGTTGAGAAATTCATTGGAGGACTCCCCGATAACATCCAAGGGAATGTAATTGCCGCTGAACCTATAAGACTGCAAGATGCTGTTCGAATTGCTAACAACTTAATGGACCAAAAGTTAAAGGGATATGCTATGAAAAAAGCTGAGAACAAAAGAAGATTGGAGGTCAATCAGAGAGACAACCGTGGACAGCAGCCACCATTCAAAAGGCCAAATGTTTGAGGTCAGAATGTGGTAAGAGCCTATACGGCTGGCAATAATAAGAAGAAACCGTATAATGGACCGTTGCCTCTATGTAACAAGTGTAACAAGGTTGGGCATTTGACCCGGGATTGTAAGGTCACAAATCCTGCTACTTCTACTCAGAGGGGTCAAGTAGTGAATCATAGAGTTTTAACCTGTTTCGAGTGTGGAAGGCAAGGACACTTCAGGAGTGATTGCCCAAAGCTGAAAGATCAAAACCGTGGAAACAAAGCTGGGAACAAGAATGGTGTTGGTGAAGCAAGAGGAAAAGCTTATGTGTTGGGTGGAGGAGACGCTAACCCTGATTCCAATGTCGTCAATGGTATATTTCTTCTCAATAACCATTATACTTCTATGATATTTGATTCAAGAGCTGATAGAAGTTTCGTGTCGACTACTTTTAGTGCTTTGTTTGATATAACCCCCGATACTTTAGACGTTAGCTATGCTGTCGAATTAGCTGACGGGAGAATTTCTGAAACTAATACCATACTTAAAGGCTGTTCGTTAGGATTGTTAGGTCACCCATTCAGTATTTACCTAATGCCGGTAGAACTTGGTAGTTTTGACGTCATCATCAGCATGGATTGGTTAGCGAACCATCGTGCGGTGATCGTGTGTGATGAAAAAATTATGCAAATTCCCTATGGAGATGAAGTTTTAATAGTTCAAGGTGATAGAGACAGTAAAGGGGAAAAGTCAAAGTTGAGCATTATATCGTGCACTAAGACTCAGAAATATATTGAGAGAGGTTTCCCAATTTTTCTGGCACAAGTGACGAAGAAGGAAACCAAAGACAAGTCTGAGGTGAAGCGACTTGAGGACGTGCCGACTGTACGGTACTTTCCGGAAGTCATTCCAGAAGACTTGCCTGGATTACCGCCTACGCGATAAGTTGAATTCTAAATCGACTTGGTCCCTGGTGCTGCACCTGTGGCACGCGCCCCGTATAGATTAGCACCGTCAGAACTGCAAGAATTGTCTACTCAGCTATAAGAACTTTCTGACAAGGGATTTATAAGACCGAGTTCCTCACCCTGGGGAGCCACGATCTTGTTTGTAAAAAGGAAAGATGGATCTTTTTGGATGTGTATCGATTACCGTAAATTGAATAAGCTGACTGTGAAGAATCGATATCCGCTTACAAGAATCGACGACTTGTTTGATCAGTTGCAAGGGTCAAACGTCTACTCTAAGATCGACCTGAGATCTGGTTATCACCAACTCAGAGTTTGAGAAGAAGACATTCCAAAGACAGTGTTTATGACATGCTACGGTCACTATTAGTTTCAGATGATGTCGTTTGGACTGACCAACGCACCGGCGGTATTCATGGATCTGATGAATCGGGTGTGCAAACCGTACTTAGATAAATTCGTGATCATTTTTATTGATGACATCTTGATCTACTCCAAGAGCGAAGAAGAGCATGCAGAATACCTTAAGTTAATCTTGGAATTGCTTAAGAAGGAAGAATTGCACGCCAAGTTTTCGAAGTGCGACTTTTGGCTGTCGAAGGTACAATTTCTTGGTCACGTGATCGATAGTGAAGGCATTCACGTGGACCCAGCTAAGATTGACTCAATCAAGGATTGGGCATCGCCCATGACTCCGATAGAGATTCGTCAATTTCTAGGTCTTGTTGGCTATTACCGACGATTTATCAAAGGTTTCTCAAAAATTGCCAAGCCTATGATGAAGCTGACTCAAAAGAACGTAAAGTTTGATTGCAGTGAAAAGGCAGAAGCTGCATTTTAACTGTTGAAGCAAAAGTTGTGTAGTGCACCTATTTTGGCTTTACCCAAAGGTAGTGAAAACTTTGTGGTTTACTGTGATGCTTCTCGTAAAGGATTGGGCGCAGTTTTGATGCAAAGGGAGAAGGTTATAGCCTACGCGTCACGCCAACTTAAGATTCATGAGAAGAATTACACTACATATGACTTAGAGCTTGGAGCTGTAGTGTTTGCTCTCAAAATGTGGAGACATTATTTGTATGGCACGAAGTGCGTTGTGTTCACTGATCATAAGAGTTTGCAACATATTCTAGATCAGAAAAAGTTAAACATGAGACAACGTAGATGGTTGGAGTTATTGAGCGACTATGAGTGTGAAATTCGTTATCATCTGGGAAAAACGAACGTGGTGACGGATACCTTCAGCCGAAAGGAACGGATTAAGCCACTACGAGTTCGAGCTTTGGTTTTGATGATTGGTCTGAACCTTCCTGTGCAAATTTTAAACGCTCAAGTTGAGGCGAGGAATGAGGAGAATTATGGAACAGAAGATCTGTGTGGTATGATTAAAAAGCTTAAGCCACGTGCTGATGGAACGTTATGCTTGAATGGGAAAAGTTGGATACCTTGTCGAGGTAACTTAAGAGAGCTGATTATGAATGAATCGCATAAGTCAAAATATTCAATCCATCTTGGATCGGACAAGATGTACCAAGATTTAAAGAAACTGTATTAGTGGTCGAATATGAAGGCTGAGATTGCCACCTACATCAGTAAATGTTTGACCTATGCCAAAGTCAAGGCCGAATACCAAAAACCATCTGGTTTGTTGGTTCAACCTGTGATCCCAGTATGAAAGTGGGAGAACATTACTATGGATTTCGTTACTAAGCTACCAAAGACATCGTCTGGTCAAGATACAATTTGGGTAATTGTAGACCGACTCACAAAGTCTGCTCATTTCTTACCAATGAAGGAAACCGACTCAATGGAGAAGTTGACCAGACAATACTTGAAGGAAGTTGTCTCGAGACATGAAGTGTCGGTTTCGATTATTTTTGATCGAGACAGTAAGTTTACATCTCATTTCTGGAAATCGTTGAATAAAGCCCTAGGTACTCAATTGGATATGAGTACGGCTTACCATCCACAGACTGATGGTCAAAGTGAGAGAACCATCCAAACCTTAGAGGACATGTTACATGCTTGTGTGATTGATTTTGGGAAAGGTTGGGATAGACACCTACCTTTGGTGGAGTTTTCTTACAACAACAGTTATCACACGAGTATTAAAGTTATACCGTTTGAAGCTCTCTACGGCCGAAAATATAGATCGCCTATTTGTTGGGCTGAGGTTGGAGACGCTCAGCTCATTGGTCAGGAAATTGTTCATGAAACAACTGAGAAGATCATTCAGATCAAGAAACGTATTCAAGCAGCACGAGATCGACAGAAGAGCTACGCCGATATGAAACGTAAGCCATTGGAATTTGAGGTTGAAGATAAGGTCATGCTAAAAGTGTCACCATGGAAAGGGGTGATACGTTTCGGCAAACAGGGGAAGCTGAACCCTCGCTATATTGGACCTTTCAAGATTCTAGCTAAAGTGGGAACACTTGCGTATCAACTTGAACTCCCCGAGCAATTGAGCCGAGTTCATAGCACTTTTCATGTTTCCAATTTGAAGAAGTGTTTCGTAGACGAACCACTAGCTATTCTGTTGGATGAGATCCAGATTGATGACAAGCTTAATTTCATTGAAGAACATTTAAAATTATGGATCGAGAAGTTAAACGACTAAAGCAGAGCCGTATTCCAATCTTGAAGATTCGTTGGAATTCGAGACGAGGGCCCGAGTTTACTTGGGAGCGTGAGGACCAAATGAAGAAAAAGTACCCTCATCTTTTCGTTAACCCTTCGTCCATGTCTTAAGCTTTTAGTGTTAATACAAATAATGTCTAAAAACGTTATTTATATTTTTCGACCTCTCGATGTTTTGATAATAACAAAATGTAAAAACGTTTACGATAAAAATAAGTGTTTATAAATTACTAACCGTAAAATTCTATTTCTAAGATTAATCACTTAAGGTATGGATAAACAAATCATTAAACATGATTAGTGATTAAGAAAATATTTTTTTAAACCTTACATTTCTACAAAAGTGTTTTTATAAAAATATAAAAATAAAATATTTATTTATAAAAGAAATATATTATTAAAATAATAAATTTGAAATCAGATTTTTCCCCCCAAAATGAAAGGTTCTAAAACAGATAACACCATCCCCACAAAAAGACAAAAGGATGAGCGTAGTCTACGGCGACCCCCTTATAGGCCTGGCGGCCCCCTAATATATTTGGGACCGTCGGGACCGCCGCCAGCACAACGGCTCTTTTTGTCTTTTATAAATACTAGGCCATCCCATCTGAAAAACAGAACCTCTTGTCATAAATTTTCTCAGATCTACTTTTCTCTCTTCTTTCTTTCTTTCTAAAACACATATCTTAATCACTAACGTACCTTGATCTTGTTTTAAGTGATTAATTCTTTCTTCCTCCCTTCTTCTTCTAATCAAATGCAAGAGAAGAACAATCGTATTCTTCTACATACGAATTGTTATTAAGTGATATTTCTTCTTCCTCCTACTAGATCCAAATATCTTCATTACATTTCTTGTGTTGTTGTGTAAATTGGGATTGTGTGTAGCAATCACAATAGTGTAAATTGTATAGTGTGTGTGACTTGGATTGTATGTTAATCCTAAGGGTATATATCTTGTGAGTGTTATAAAGATTGGTGAGGTCTTAGATTTGGTTCTAGCTAAGATTAAAACTCGACATCTAGTTGTGTTCGGAAAGAAGTAAGAGACAGTGCATACGGTTTTCTCTGCCTAAATAAGGAGCTTGTTGCATAGTGAAATATCGGGTGGGAGAGTACTCGGGGAGTTGGATTACGGAACGAAGCAGAGGTGCTTCTTGTCAGAAACCCCCATAATCTTGGTGTCTTGGTTTGATCGTTCTTTTGCTCTCTATCTCTTTATTGTTATTGTTTAATTAGTTCATTTCATTTAGATATTTTTGTGTGGTTCATATTGTGATTGAGATTGACTTAAAACTCGAATCAACAATTCTTCTAAGCAATGGTTTTAAACGGCCAATTAACGGTAAACTATTCAACCACCCTTCTAGTTTTTCCTACACTGTTTGTGATCTTTCTGTCGTGGTTCTTCAAACCTAAACTTACTCCGCTGGTAGTCTTTAAGGTGTGGTATGTTATTCGGGGTTGCGGGCCCTAAGAACTGTGGTACGGCCGATGTTGATACAGACTAGCTGGGATGATAGGTATTGGTACTTGATTAGAGGATATGCTAAATAATGTGTTCTTGATTTGTTATGCATATATTCACTCGTCATATAGCATAATTGTACAAATGTTTGAGAGATATTGGCTCATCGACTGGGTTTTGAGTCACACCTACGAGTCACCAACATTATTGTTGACGTTTTCGAGTATCATTTTCAGGTGAAGTTAATGATCGTTAAAGTGAGGTGCTTGTAGCAGACTTTTAGAGAATCCCGTAGCAATCTTGTTTGCGAAGTCTTGCATTTTGATGTTTTTTATGAATTTGCTTTCTTGAGGATTGAGGATAAGATTGTATGGACCCCGCGATGGCTTAAGATTATAATAATTGCGCGGAATATGTGAATGTGACTTTTTGAACTTGGGTCATCTATCTAAAGGTCTGTATTGAGTTGATGGTCTTCATGACACTTATCATTTATGCATTTTAGATTTTCTCTATTTTGTATCTTGTGTTATGATTGATCATTATGTTGCATTCCCGTGTTTTCGCCTATGACGGGGTGTGACAGGTTTGATTTAGAGTGTGGTTATTTAAGGTTGTGGTTGTATGTATCTTGGCACGGCAAACTGTTGTGTACTGTTAATTATACATATTACTAATTATCATCACATGTGGTGATAAAATAGTTGTAGGCTGGGCTTTTTTTTTGTATTTGACTATTGTTGTGGGTTGTTATATGTTGCCAATAGTTGTGCATGTCAGGTTTTGTTTGTATTGGCCTATTGTTGTTGTAAGTTGTTGTGGTGGGCTTTTTCCTTTTTATGGGTATGATATTGGTAATGCGAGTATGTGTCATTGACAGTGGTTTCGACGCCTTTTATCATACTTTCTTATTCAATTACCTGCTGTTGTGTCTGAGAGTCGTTTCGTTGTGTTATAAGGTATATTTGATTTACAGTGCAATAGGGCGTTAAAATTCAAGCGGTTTCGTTAAAGGTTGTTGTTATTTAGGTTGTGTGGTTCATTGGGTCTTTTAGGGGGCGAGGCAAACTTTGTAGTTTGGAGACGGCAAGTTGCGTTACCCGTCCTTGTGGGAGGCTTTGAAGAATTCAAAAACTATAACTATTATGGGTTCGTATCTCAATATGGCATATGTAAGGTTGAACGACACGGGAATTGACTATGCGGTCAGGTTAACTTGGTGTTTTTCAGAATTGTATGCAATGATAATATTCCAACAATACTTCGCACGCGTCTTGGCGAGGCAACGCTGACAAGCCTGTGCTTGCAGCCATGTTGTGCTGGTCGTCATTCTCTTTGGAGCCACCCTTATAAATCTGAGCCACCAAGGTAGTATATCCTTCTCCGTCGACCACCCCTAAATCTTAGTCATTTTGAATCCTTACATGGATATAGGGATGGCCATCAGAGTGACGTAAGGGTTTTGCACTGTCACGCTTGTGTTCGCATATAGATAATCGCCTTCTACTTCGACGACGCAGTGAGAGTGGATAAAACCCTTTTCTTGAAGTCGGATCTCTACATTGTCCTTTTTAACAATTGTGTCTGTGGGATGTTGGTTGTAGGCATTTTGTTGATGTGTATGTGACAACGGATATGATAGGTATTTACTAGGTGTCAACGATCAGTGAACTCTTTTGAGGACACGTTCCAACTGTCAACACCGACACGTCTATTGTTACCAATATTGGCCTACTTAATATTGTCGCCACACATATAAGGATGATTAGACCTGTTATTTAAGGTCTGGGGTCGATTTGCTTCTTGGCAGGGAGAAATTAATACAGTTTGTAGCCATGGGCAATAACATACCCATCCTTCAGGTTTAATTTCTGAGAGTCTGTGACAAACTTATGAAATTGACTAATGTTTTGTGGACCTGAATATCAGGCCCTTATTACTATTATTGGTAAGTATCGGATTCTGTTGTATGGTTTTTTAAATTTACGGATTGGGGGGGGGGGGGGGTGGGGGGGGGGGAAAAAAAAAACCCCCCAAATTTAATTTACTGTATTGCTAACATATTATTTTATATAATGTAGGCGATGATGATATGTCAACATTTGCGAGTTCCTTATTTGTAGGGAAGTATCAAATGGGCATGTGTCTTAGCGAGGCGGGGCTAATAAATACGTATTCCGACCCAAGAGTATGTAGCCATGGCTCTTGATACCAATTGAAAGATTCACGAAAACTATGATCCGGTGGTCTTGGTGAGTCAAACCACATGATAGCCATTTTAGTGAGAGAAAGTAGTGAGATGGAAGATGGACTTGTGATATTAGATGGAAAATGGATGAAGGATACAAATGACTCAACAATGCCAAATGACTCAACCCCTCTATGGAAGCCATAGAGGGGTATATATAGCCCATACGCCTCTAAACTATACATAGTTGCCTATTCTAGTCCTCGCGTATGTGACTATGATAAACTATGGTAATTCTGTAATGTCGTCACGTAAAAGTGAATTCCCAACAATCTTCCCCCACGGGACGATATACAGAATTACTTACAATAATTTCCTAACAAGTACATAATGATTAAGAACAAGAACTTCCATGAAGCTTCATATGCTGATGACGTCTTCTGTGGTGTTTGACTTCAAGTCTGCACTCCAACATGAATCATCTTTGTAGTACTTTGTAGGAGAAATACTGTAATAGGCACGAACTAAGTAACCCATACACTTCTGGTTAAGGAGAAGCTTCTGAATTAGCTTCCCCCTAATTCGTGCCTCATATACATGATTTAGAAGCTTTCAAAGCTTCCCCCCAAACTAGCAATGAATCAGCTTCCCCCTAATTCATGCCACATATTCTTTATTTAGAAGCTTTCAAAGCTTCCCCCCAAACTAGCAATCCTCTCTTGAGCAGTTTCAAAGCTTACTTACAAGCTTAGAATAATTAAGTGCACAACAGAACTGGTAGGATACCACATCAAATATTACTGCTCCTTTAAGAATAAGCTTAGTGATTGATCGTTTGGGGGTAAGCATTATCTGGATCAGCAATGTATCTTCTCACGCTTGAATAATTCTTCACACAACACTTCCCCCTGGGAATTCAAATAATGCATAAAAAAGTTCTCAAGATATCACTTCCCCCATGTGTCTGAAGAAATGCACCCAAAAGCCACAAGTTAAAGCGCTGATATTCTCTGCGGTTACGACATTTGTCTTCCCGGCATGGCCTAACTTAAAAAAATTCAAGAAAGATGCCCCATGTCAAGCTTTCAAGAACAAGAAAGGCAAACGACTCCGAGGGTGTATCTTCTCCTTTCCCCTTGCTGGTTTCGACACGTCAGAATCAGCAACACCTTAGACGCGCATTTACTTGAGTACTTGTTCGAAGAATTAATAAGCTTAAATCTATTCTGTGAGAATC